>CAUYPK010099291.1:0-28063 GCA_963574355.1 Loris lydekkerianus
CCCTACCCCCAGAGTGCAGTGGCCTCATCATAGCTCACTGCAACCTCAAACTTCTGGGCTCAAGTGATCCTCCAGACTCAGCCTCCTGAGTAGCCTGGCTAATTTTTCCCATTTTTAGAAGAGATGGGGTCTCTTTCCTCCTCTGGTATCAATCTCCTGAGCTCAAGTGATCCTCCTTTCCTTGACCTCTCAAAGTGCTAGGATTACAGGAGTAAGCTACCGCGCCAGGATTTATTTTTGAGAGTCTTACTTTGTCCCTCTTGGTAGAGTGCCGTGGTGTCATAGCTCACTGCAACCTCGAACTCTTGGGCACAAGCAATCTTCTTTGTCTTAGCCTCCCAAACAGCTGGGACTACAGGCGCCCGCCACAATGCCCAGCTATTTTTAGAGACCGGATCTGCTCTTACTCAGACAGATCTCCAACTACTGAGCTCAGGTTTTAAACATCTCTTACATGTGAGTTTAGAAAAAGACTCCTAAAATCTCATCTGGAAGTTGGAGGGCTATACATTATTAAGGTGACGCTATCTTCCACCTAACGTGTAGCTTTCCTTTGTGTTACGACAGCGGTTCTCAAATTTCAAAGTGCGCGTTAAGACTCATCTGGGTAGCTTAACAAAAGCACAGATTCTCGGGCCGTTCCATCAGAGGTTAACACGATGGCTCCGGGACGGACCCCGGGAAGTGCTTGTTACAGCCAGGGACTGCGATTACTCTCCTCGCTCCTCGTGCTCTCTCAAAGTGCAAGCACGCATCGGACAAAAGAGCAGCACGTAAGGCTGTGCGGACCTGGGAGGCGAGGATAGACGTTTGGAAGCTGGGCAGTGGTAACAGAGAGCCGCCTTGCCCAACACACTTCACCAGGCACCTAGTCTTGACCAATTTCCGAAGACCCCGGGCACCTACAAACAGCGCGCAGGCGCAGAGCGCGCTTGGCCGGCGCATTGCACGCTGGGAGTCGTCAGCTGCGGGCCGGCGGAGGGGCTCACCTTTGACCCCGCCCCCCCAGGACTTCTTCGTGTTCCTAACTAGCGTCCCTCTCCCGGATGCGTGGCACAGACCTTCCCCGCTTGCATCTCGCACTTTGCGCCTGAGACTCGTCCACCAGTAAGACCCAGCGACACCCCGATGAGTCAGACCCTTGACTGCCGTCCGGGTAGAGCGACTGGACTAGAATGATTTTTCCCGTCGCTTCCGTCCGGCCCAGCCCTCCTGCCACGCCCCGCCTCCCGGCGCTCCTGGGAGTTGCAGTCCTCTGAGTCCATCCCGCTCCCGTCTGGCCTCCGGGCCTCCCTGCCTTGCCGGTCCCGACATGCTCTGCGCCACAGGCCGCCTCCTAGCGGCCCGGGCGGCCGCCACGCTGTCCGCCCCGCCCGGCGCCCGGGGCTCTGCGCTCCGTTGCCGGCGCAGGGAACTACTTTTTCCAGAGCACTCCGAGCCGCCCTTTCGTGACTTCTTGGCGGGACGGCTGACAAGACCTAGTGTGCCTCCAGGCCGGAGGGTGATCTTGAGGAGGGGGAGGATGCCGCCAGCCACTGGCGGTGGCTTGGCAGGGTCCGAGCTGCGTGCCCGCAGGGGCCGCTGTGGCCCCCTGGCGGCTAGGCCCGCGAGCCGGGACGTGACCGCTGAGGCTGCAGCGCCAAGCCCCAAACGGTCTGCTCCGGGCTCGCAGCGCCTCGAGGCGGCCGGCTGGTGGGCCCTACTGGCCCTGGTGACGCTACTGTCCTTCGCCACCCGCTTCCACCGCCTGGAAGAGCCGCGGCACATCTGGTGAGTGACAGGGAATCCGCGGGCACCATGGCAACCGGGAGGAAAGAATGCCGCCCTCTGATTGGCCCGAGGGTACGAAGGGGCGGGGGTTCACTGAAGGTGGGGCGGGGCCTAGGCAGAGGAGAAATTGAGGTTTCGAGGGGTTGGCCTCTTGCGAAGTGTGGTCTCTGTGAGAAGAGTCCTTGTGCTCTGGTTGGGATAGTGGGAGCTCTTAGGATCTGAGGAAGCAATGCTCATTTCTTCCAGGTTATACTGGAGTGCCTCATCTGGCTGTCGAATTGTGGTTTTTTGGGTTTTTTTTTGGCAGTTTCTGGCCAAGGCTGGGTTTGAACCCGCCACCTCCTGCATAAGGGGGCGGCGCCCCTTTGAGCCACGGCGCTGCCCCAAATTGTGGTTTTTTAAAGATGCTTTGAATGTCACAAAGAATTGGGAAATTCCTGGTACAGAATTTCCCAAGGCCTGAGTTCTTACTCTGCACGGTTTGAAGGCATCAGCAGAGGGGAATATTCCTAACTGGGTGCCTTCATACTTTAGAGCAGAGATAGTTTGGGTGTCCAGGAATGGTGACGGAGTTCCAGGAAGCAGATCGAAGGTTGTCCTCTGGAGAAGAGATTTATTTTTTAAAAAGCTTTATTTTGTAATGCTCAGATGCTAGGTTGAGGCATAATCAAAGTTTATTAGCGGAGCATAAAAAGTATTAATTTGGTTTCTGGTTGGAAGGAGAAAAAGTTTTATGCAATTTGAAAGTTGTTGGTTTATCTCGCCAACAAGTGATAATCATGTTTTCTCAGTAAGACTGAGAAGAAAGTTAGTGTAGAGGATGTTATAAAACAAGCAAGAAAACAAACTGTCAGGGTTGCCCTACTTGGAATTTAAGCAATTAGTCTGTTACTGTGTTTTGACTACTGGCAGAAGATAGGAGACTCCTGGGTTAGAGACAAAACACACAGGAAGCAGGATGAATAGCAGCTTATTGGAGGCAGTTTCCCTTGCCTACAGGTCCCTCAGGGTGATGCTGAGGATGCAAATGGACAACTGCACACATGGTGGGTTGCATCGAAGCAGTAGATGCTTGCACCAGTAGATTGGGGAATCTACTGTTTATAGCATACGGTAAACAGACCTATTCTTTCTCCTGGAGGGAGTATGTTACCTCATCTCTCAAGGTTGCTTGAGAGACAATCCTGAAAAATGGTCTAGTTGAAATACAGTCAGGGCCTTGCATTCTTCGCATTCCCAGAAAGATGTGTAGATGTATGAGACATCCAACACTCTCTCTCACCCGACCATCCTATGCTGTCTTGGCTTCCAACAGATTTTTACACGCAACTCCTTTGGCTAATCTGATTACCTGGGCTGACAGAGGTAGGGACCAAATACCGTATATACTCGAGTATATAAGTATGTTCAATTTGTCTCATGCAGCATTTAATTAAGACTTACCAGTGGAACTCTAAGCAGCAGGATGAGGTTAACCTGCAGTATTTACCTCAGCCATGCTTTCTGGGTCCTGGATTCAGCCATCTGTAAATAAGTCCTGGAGGGACCAAGGAAGCTCATTTCAGATAGCTGGGATGCAATCTAAGGCAATCTGTTATAACCTATGCACAGGTTAGATTTGCCTCTTATCTTTGGTGCCATTGCCAGTAATTTACACACACATCCCTATGCGGAAAAAATAAAGCAACTCTTATACCCAGTGGAAAGACATTTCCTGGCCCATTCTTCTTTATATACTAGCATATTACCTAAAAGAGCTCAGGTCACTCCAGGATTTTTTGTTAAATTTTATTTGGATCACCATCAAGTTTGATTTAGATTATCATTACAGTCACAAGGGCATTGTCCATGAATAGTTGCAGCCTCAATCAATATAATCACCATACAAAGCATAACCCAAGAGCTCCTAGGATGTCAGGAGAAGCATGTAATTTGTATCAGGTCCATGTTCGGCACTTGACGTTGTTATCATCAGACATATGGAAATAGTTCAAGACTGGCCATGTCCACAGGAGTTTTTGTTTTCATAGTGGGATGACAAACACAGCTACAGGTCAGAGTGCTACATCAGTTGCCACATAACTTACATGAACCCCATGAGTGTTTTGCCAGGCTTTGGTGCTAGTCTGAGGGACACTGTTTCCCTTCTCTTTATGTCTAAGGTGTTCCATGAAAAATCTTGACTATACCTCTTTCATGTTTACATGGATGGAGCTGGAACATATTCTTCTTAGTAAAGTATCTCAAGAATGGAGGAAAAAGTATCTGATTGCTTTTTTTTAAGCTATGTACAACACCGCTAGCTGCTATACCAGATAAACTTGTAGTTTGCAGAGCCTAAGTCAATCACGGCTTGCTTCTTTTTCACAGTCCTTATTTCTACGTGGGCACTTCTGGCCAAGTGGTGTTTCTGTAAGTGGTGGTGACTCAGAATCCTACTATTACGTGGCTTCACCACATGGCATCCAAGGTTGACCAGATTGTGGGCTCTATTCCAGTTACCAAGAAGGACAAAGGCGGGTGGAAGAGGTGAGGGACAGTGCAGGGATCCTTAAACTTTTTCAACAGGGGGCCAGTTCATTGTCCATCAGAACATTGGAGGGATGCACTATAGTTTAAAAAACAAAAACAAAAACAAAAACGATGAATAAATTCCTATGCACACCGCAAATATTTAAAGTAAAAAAAAAAAAAAAATGGGAACAAATGCAATCACACCACTGCATGTGGCCCGCGGGCCGTAGTTTGAGAACACCTGGATGGTTTTTATAGGATCCGGGGGGGGAGGAGGTGGGGGACTATGTGTATAAGGTGTCTATAGAATAAGGGGATTGAGGAGGTGGGGGACCATGTGTATAAGGTGTCTATAGAATAAGGGGATTGAGGAGGTGGGGGACCATGTGTATAAGGTGTCTATAGGATAAGGGGGTGGAGGAGGTGGGGGACCATGTGTATAAGGTGATATAGGATAAGGGGGTAGAGGAGGTGGGGGACCATGTGTATAAGGTGATATAGGATAAGGGGGTGGAGGAGGTGGGGGACTATGTGTATAATGTGTCTATGGGATAAGGGGGTGGACATGGTGGGGGACGATGTGTATAAGATGTCTGTGGGATTGAACTGAAGGTAGCAGCTGTAATTCCTGTTCATATGTTTCTATTTATCTAACTCTGTCATATGATGTTGTAAACTGAATTCTGTCCTGTCCCACCACATTCACAGCTGTAGCAGCTAGCTTAAAAAAAACAATCAGTAAAGATTCAGAGAAAGTGAGATATCTTGTTTGCTTTGCCTTGGATAAGCAGCTCCTAGTGTCTCAGAATGTAACTACACAGCATTTGCAGATAGGATCTTTAAAGACTTAATGAAGTTAAAAGGAGGTCATTAGTGTGGGACCTAACTGAATATAACTGGTGTCCTCACATGAAGAAGAGATTTGGACACAACTGAGTACCGAGGAAAGACCTTTTAAAGACATAGTTAGGGTGTGGGAATCAACAAGCCAAGAGGGAGACCAACCAACCCTGCCAACTCCTAGATCCAGACTCTTAGCCTCCAAATTGGTGAGAAATACTTTTGTGTTGTTTAAACCACCCAGTCTGTGGTTCTTTGTTATAGCAGCTTCCGTAGCAACAGGTGTGACACCTGGCTACATCTATTCACAGGAGAGAGCTGGAAATGTAGTCTTGCTGTGTGATGAGGAAAAAAGAAACTAGGTGTGGGTGAACATACAGCAATTTCTGCCACGTTCTAGAACTGGGTAGTCTCCTAGAGACCCTCTACTCCAACACCCTCTTTTTAAAGACCAAGATAAAGCCTGTCAAATAATCTGACTTGTTCTAGAATCCTCTAGACTTATAAAGACATCTAACTGATTATTGCATTATTCATTGAGTTCACTGGATCTGAAAAACTTGGTTATTATTTATAACCAGTGTTACACCTAACTTCCTACCATGTAATAACAGCCACCTTAGATTGCTACATAATTGTGAGGCCCAGTGCAAAAATTAAAATGTGGACCCTTCTTTAAAAGTCAGTAAGTATTTCCAACTGTTTATAGCAGAGCATTAAACCAAACCTGTAACTGTGGGGCCCTCTGTGACTCCAAAAGTTGCACTTCCAAGAAACTGGCCCTGGTACTAACCATACAACCAATACTACCACAACCATGGTTTGAAATTGATTTTTAAATGTGGAGAGAAATTTTAAGAGCTGTTGTTAAGAGTATGGTGACACTTGGCTTAGAACGTTGATTTGTAAAACTAGATCTGGTTTCTGTTGCCACACTTCTTACATTAGAATTGCATGGGGAGTTATTTTTATTTTTTCTAACCTAGAGAGAATCAGATGAAAGTTATGTGTGCTTGGGAACAGGGAGGAGACCTCTTTCAAATGCTCTTGGTGCATTCTGTTGCCCATCACAGGTTACAACTTCAAGTCTTATGGGCCTGTTAACTTTAACTATTGATCGCTCCTGATTTATCATCCTTTACTTCTCTTACTCAAGAAAGGATTTTACTTGCAGATGATGTTTCTTCGGGTGAGATTTGAGAATGTCAATGAAGTCGAGGGCTTCCTCAGAAGGGTTCTAAAGTCTGCAAAGTTAATTTTCTAGCATCTACCTCAACTATCCTCTGCTTCTTTCACTGGTTATATCTGGTGACCTGATGAAAGACTTCAGCCTTCTTGTTCTGTCTGTAATTAGCAGCACCAGAACAATTCTCAGAAAAAGATTTAGTAAAGGTGCTAATAGGGACTGACAGAGCAACCCTTGCCAGGATCTTTTCTTTTCAAAGGATGAGAGGATTGAAGTCAAAATAATAAATCTTTCATTGCAGAATTTCAGGCACTGATGAAATTTTAAATGACCAGACATATGTGTTATGTGTTATGAAGTTTTTCTTTTATTCACTCATTGACTCATTTATATTTTTGAGATGTATTTAATTAAGAAAATATTTATTTTATTATGAAAATATTTATTTTATTATGAAATAATCTTTTAAAGAAATCTCATTTTAAAAGGCAAATATACATATGAAAAGATTATTAAAAGAAAATACAGAGATCACTGTTTATGTCCATTTATATTCATTCTATTTCATATTTATATCTCTATCTCCTATCTAGCTAGCTAGCTACCTACCTACCTACCTATCAATCTATCCATCCATCCACTCATGGACCCAGGGGAAAGAATAACCAAATTCTGTTTGAGAACAGTGGAAAAGATGTACTTACTAGGCGTGGTTTGAACTGAATCCTAAGGCAGAATGGTTTAAATTAAAAAGCATTGACTTTAGTGTAAAAAAAACAAAAGTCTGTCATTTGTTTAGCAAAATAAATTTGGGGAAATTACTTTGTTTTATGGTTAAGGGTACAGACTTTGGAATTAGACTACTGGGGTTTGAATCCCAGCTTTATATTACTAAGTACATGGCCTTGGGAGATTTATGTAACATCTCTGTTTGTTATTTCTTTATTTATAAAATGAGAATAAAAATAAATAGACTCTACCACATTGGTTTTGTGAGAGGATTAATGTGTTAATTCATGCAAAGCCCTGAGAATCGTGCTTCTAGTATCATTCCTAAACCACTCTGTGACTCAGTCTATTCCCTGGAAGATGAAAAGACTTATATATACCTGCAAGACTGATTTCAGCCTCAAACTGAAGAGGGCGGGTGAAACATCAGCACTTTGACCAGTGATGTGAGTTCAGAAAACATTGTTCACACGTGGATTCACTCATTGATTAATCAGACGTCAGTGCAGGTTACTTCTGCATAGATTGACTTTTGCTTTTCGGTAGATTACCTTCACCTTTAGATTAACTTTATACAGATTAGTGTTAGATTGGTAGATGAAAGTGAGTTTAGATTACATATTCAGTGTTTTCATGCTCTGTAAGTAATTACATTGCGTTTTGTTTACATATAGGTCTATGATCACGCCAAACAATTCACAAGAGCATGTGTGAATTAGCACACTATGAGTGAATACATAGACATATCTCCTCACTGATTGATAACCTTTGCCGTTTTCAGCCAAATAATGTGACAACACTTAAAACCTGTCATTGGTCAGAGTGAAGAGGGGCAAGGAATTCTCAGCTCCCTTTACCATGCCTTCTACGAAATTATGTTTTAGGGTTAGTGTTTATGTTTCACGGCATTTTTAAAAGTACATGTATAATTATATTAAAAATATAAATATATATGTATAACCAGATGCACATATTTATATACAGAGTGGACATAAAGTTCGTGTGCAATTTGAAATAGTTTAATAGCTGGGCATTGTGGTGGGCGCCTGTAGTACTAGCTATTCGGGAGGCTGAGGCAAGAGAATACCTTAAGCCCAGGAATTGGAGGTTGCTGTGAACTGTGTGACACCACGGCACTCTACCAAGGGTGACAAAGTGAGGCTCTGCCTCTACATAAAATGAAATGAAATAAAATAAAATAAAATAAAATAAAATAAAATAAAATAAAATAAAATAAAATAGTTTAACATAGTAAATTGCACACGAAATTTATGTCCAGTCTGTATTTATAAGCCATCATAAGATAGCTTAATGACATATATTAAATAAAACAAAAGTAAAAATAGAACAAAAAACTAGTGATAGACAAAAGAAAAATAAAATTATAGACAATAAGACAAAGTTAGGGTTTCCACTGATACATAAAATTTACTCTGTGGGTAAAATTATAATGTAGCTAAGATTAATTACAATATCGGTCTGATAGACAGACCAAAGAGAAAAAATGATCAGGTACAATATTTGGAGGGTCCATCAGGTAAAAAAACAAAAAAACAAAAAAACTTGCTAACAAAAAAAAAAAAAAAAAAAAAACAGTTCTCTTTCATTACAGCCCAGCCAAATTTTAACTATTCAATCATTTCCTGAATTCACCGACACTTTACCTGAACCTCTTCTCTGCTCACGTCTCTTTTTAACTTATCCACTATTAAATTACATGGTCCATGAAGACAGACGTTTTAGCATACCAATTTTTGGTAACGCCGTGCCTCACTCAGAACAGGACTTTCATAAAATGTTTGCACAATAAATTGAAGAAACTTTAAGATGTAATGTCAAAAGAAAGAAATGTTTTTGAGTGGACTCAAAACACAGCTGGGAAGAGAGGTTGATGTATAAGTGTATAAGTGTTTCTCCCTATGTGTATAGAAATAATTATTATGGTGATTTATTATCATTTTCACATGAGGGAATAGAGTGGAGGTGTTGAAGATGACGTGTTGCCAAGAATGGAAAACTATTAAATACGGATTCTTCATTCCAAATTTCTATTAACATCTAAATCTCAGTAGAATAACAACCTGAATTCACTGGGCAAATGGTCTTCATTTGCTTTTTTTTTAATATTTATTTATGTATTTGTTTATTTATTTATATTTTATTATTAAATCATAGCTGTGTACATTAATGTGATCATGGGGCACCATGCACTGGTTTTATAGACCGTTTGACACATTTTCAAGGGGGAAAGGGGGGGAGGGAAGGGGGAGGTGGGTGGAGGGAGGGGGATGGGTGAGAATACACTTGTGGTGCATCTTACAAGGGTATGTGTGAAACTTAGTAAATGTGGAATGTAAACGTCTTAACACAATAACTGGGAAATTGCCAGAAAGGTTATGTTAACCAGTGTGATATAAACGTGTCAACCGGTCTGTGAAACTAGTGTATGATGCCCCACGATCATATCAATGTACACAGCTATGATTTAATAAAAAAAAAAAAAAAAAAATAGAATGCAAAGCTGCTAAGGAATTAGATTTTTCAATGACCTCATGCTCGAAGACTTCCTAATCAAATTGTGATCCTACTTCAATAGCTGTTGGATCTGTTAAGTGAGCATGTGTCCTCAAGCCATTTAGAGCATCTAATGCCTTGAAGCCAGCATAGAGGTTGAGAGAATGTCCATGCACATTGATTTGCTTAGGAACAGTTCATTTGCTTTAAAATGAACTGTTAGATTAGTTTCCAGTTATAAGTTTGCCATTAATTTGGATGTCATTAAGTGTATTTCCAACAATTTAGAGAATTCTCCATCATATTTTATTTTAACCAAAGCTTAAAAATATCTAGTTGAATTACAATGTTTGTAATATAGTGAGCAGTTTTATCTTGGTCTTCCAGAACTCCATGTAAAAATATCATCTAAGTTGGGGTAACTTTGGGCATTTCATCCACTCTCCTTCCTTATCCCTATATTTATTCAGCAAGCACTTGTTACGTGCTCCCAATGTGTCAGGCACTAGGGATGCAGGTAACTTCTTGGGTAGATTTAATGAAACACAATAGAGGAAGTGACATCATATCTGGCTTTAATTAAAGGGTAGATATGAAGTTAAGGGGGCGCAAAGCCACTGAGAGGATGGAATATAGGCTGGAGGATCTTAATAACAAATGAAGGAGTTTGGACTCCACTTATGTAAATGGCTGTGTGGGAGAAGGGAAAGGGAAGAGAAGATGGTGTCAAAAGCTTGATGGCGAAGATAGCCAAATCAGGGGAAGACATGATGAGAAATAATTGGTGGAGGAACACAGGAAGGTTTGTACAGCATCGCTGTCTCCCGCAGAGCAATACCAACCAGGAGTCAAAGCAAGTTGTCCAGAAAATGCAAACCCCTGGAGAAAGATAGTAGATTAGTGGTTGGGAGGGAGAGGGGGGTACAGAGCGTGACTGCTAATGACTATAGATTTTCTTCTCGTGGTTATGAAAATGTTCTGGAATTGGACTGTGATGAAGCCTGCACAGGGTTGTGGGTATACTAAAAGCCATTGATACGTGTATTTTAAAATGGTGAAATTATTGTATGCAGATTGTATCTCAAATAAAAAAGTGTTTTAAAAATCTTACGTCCTTCACTTTTAAAATAGTCCCGACTTTTTCCTATGTGTTTAGACACTGTCCGTGCACTAGTCCTGTTTGATTTTGTTGTGTATTTTGATTTACTATTGAGCCATGTTCTATGATTAATGTCCTCTTCAGCTTAGCAATCCTGTTTTATGCTGTGGCTTTGGCACACGACCTCAGGTCTTGTTACTGAGTTTTCTCTGGACAAACAAGATCCCTATGCTAGCAGGTAAGACGCTACCGATATAAAGCTTCGCTCCACCTGGCTCCAAGACTGATGGTGCAAGAGAATTGTGCAGGGAAATGCTATTAGAGTCAGGGAAACTAATTAATACAGCATTTTAGATGAGGTATCAGCTGCTAAGGCTTACTGTAGACTGAGGTGAGAGAGAGAATGGAAAATGAAGCATGGACAGGCGGTGGGGTGGGGGGAGATCATATGCAAGAATGCACAGAAGTGGTTCCAGATCACATCTGGGGTAAAGTCAGAGCAGTCAGATAAATCACATTTCAAGTCTCAAGTGGCCCAAGTTGGTGCCACTAAGTCCCTTGGAATTTCTATTTGGGTGTTACATGTATGTTAGGACATGACACCATGCACAGTGCTTGGCACATAGTAAACGTTTGATAAATTGTATAATGACTCTTGCTAGGACTTTGTGTTTATGTTTTATTTTTACTTTACCCCAGGAGACTCTTGTTTTCTAGCCAGTTCATTAACCATTATCATCGTCATCTAAGGGAGGCAGGAATTAACATCCTTATTCTCTAAGTAAGACTACTGAAGGCAAAGAAAACTAAGTGACTTGCCCACGGCATGCACATGGGACTGTGATTTTAGACTGTGATTTTACACAAAGGAGAAATAGGAGATGGGAAATCATAGGTCATGACAGAATCCAAGGGTGCAAAATGCAAAATGAAGATAAGAATTTAGAAATAGAAGTGGGGGCAATGAGGATATCAGGCGAGGCCAGGGTAAGACAGATGAGAGCGAATCTAGCTTTAGGGATTTGGATTGGCAAGGCTTAGCCTGTAAACCAGCTCAGCAAGAAGGGCAGGGCGCCTTCCCTGCATGCCAATGCCTGGGAGCGTGGATCGGGAAAGCTGAGAGGCCCTGGGAACATGAGCAACCCAGGAGAAAGAGGGCCAACTTGGGTGGATCTCACAGGAAAAGTTATTAATGGAAATATATACTTTTTTCTACCTGTTGCCACTGTGAATTGTCTGGCAATCTCACAATGAGGCACAGAGCAGCTGAAAGGCAGTGCAGAATCGGGCTCGTTTGTAGCATGGACACTCTTTACATACGAAGAAACTTCTTTTGGAGAAAAACACCTGTGAGTAGCAGTGGGTGACCGCAACCCTGTGGCCTTCAGACAGTAACAATTTGGTCCTAAAACTGGTCTTCCCTTCTGATATACCCCCAAGTCATGTTATCATCTGCTACTTACCACTTATTATCTAATAGTATAAACTACTTCTCATCTGTTTGTGCTATCTCTCCAACGGGACTATAGACTTCACCAAGATAAGTGTAGATGTTATTAACTGATTTTCCTACGAATGCCTGCATCAAACACAGACATGACTCCCCCACAGGGGCTGTGTAGGACCTTAGGAGGCCAAGACTTGGCTCCCTGGGAAATAGATGCTGAAGTTAATTTAGAGTCTAGAGTGTTTATTAAGTTGCATCTTTGAGATCAACATCTCTCGTGCAGAAGGAAGCAGATTGGGTTGAGGGAGAAGCTGAGTTTCCACGGAGCCCAACAATAGCCCCAGTGGATCCCAAAGGGAGCTCCAGAGCTAGAATAACCCTCAGCATTTGCTCAAGTTGGGTTGCAATAGTCAGAACCATACACTCACTCACTGGTCAACTTTGTACACGTGTTGTTCCCTAAAGTAAGGCAATACTTGACTTGACAGGGCTGCCAGCCTAGGCCTATTGCCAACAATATTCTCAGTAGCTGAAGAGTAAATAGTTCTTGAGGGCGGCATCTGTGGCTCAAAGTAGTAGTGCACAGGCCCCATATGCTGGAGGTGGCGGGTTCAAACCCAGCCCCGGCCAAAAACTGCAAAAAAAAAAAGTTTTTGAATGAGGGAAGATCTTGTTGGGGCCACTCAGTACTTACCCACATTAGACAACTCCAGGGAAATGAAAGGGCATTCTTTAGAAGTGGGCATTATCCATACACTCTACTCACTAAGCCCAGAGACAAGGGTATTAATACCCACAGTTTTATTCATTATTTTCTGGTTGAGTCAAGCCACACTGAATTTGTTGTGGCAGTTTAAGAATCTGCTGTCAATACAACAAAAGAAGGTGAGGGTTCACAGAGTATGGCAATTTGCCAATGTGTTGGGGCACTTGTGGAGTAAGCCCCCAAGGACACGTGGTCTAAAGAAATACTGACATCCTACTTCAGTTGTGATTCTTTGCTTTCTCTTTCCTAGAGAACTTCACTGTATTTTGGAAAACACAAAATGCAACAAAGAAGATGGAGAAAAAGAGACTGTCTGATCTCTTCTGGATTCTTCAGAGGAGTCCCTTTATGTTGCAGATACAGTTAGCTTTGCTAGAGGCAAAAGCCATGACATTAGAATTCTAGCATGCAGACCAGAAGCTAGTAAGAGGAAATGAAGGTTTCCCAGAGGGGTTGGTTCGCGGCCCTTCTTTGCAAACAGGTAAAAAGGAATGACAGATACACATATAGGCAGTCCCCCGTTTATGAATGAGATAGATTTTTCTGTAGGTTTGTTCTTAAGTTGAATTTGTATGTAGGCTTGAACAGGTACATTTACTTGATGTTTGTAATAGACCCCAACTGTAAGTGTGAGTCACACATCAGTCAGATGTTTGTAACCTGGGGATGGCCTTTGTTCAAGTCCAGGGAACAAATAGAAGGACGGAGCCTCCCTGCTCCCTGTGTGCTGAAGCCGGCCGATAGCAGCACACCTGCTCCTGCAGCAGTTTCCTCTGCCAAGCAGAGCAGCACAGCTGCAAGACAAGGCCTCTGGCCTTCGGCTCTGAGCTCTGCCTGTCTTCAGGGACAGAGCCCCTCCCTAGGCAAGTTCAACTGGGTTCTTTGGCAGCCGAAGTCTGCACGGACCCTGCAGGGAGTGGTGGAGAAAAGTGAGTTTGACATGCTTGGAAATATTTAGATCTGGGATGTAAACTGCAAGGAAAATATTTACTCTGTTTGTTTTAATACCACAGAGGTTTGGATCCCGGGAATCTTCAGAGAAGTACAAAAGGCTTTTGCCAAGGCACCAATTTAACAATTTGGTCAGTGACAAAAGGGCATCCTGTTTAACAAGTCTGAATTTAAATAGCATGTTTCCAATGTTTTAGCATGTCTGTCCCATCTGTTTACAGGACTGTTTTCTTTAACCCCTGAATTTTGAGTTTGGTTTTGAATTTGGACAGAAACAAAATATTTTCCTTTGGTAGAAGGCAAGTGGGAGAGCCCCTTGTCACATGGCTGGAGAGGCTTGCTGCTACCTGAGTGCCAGAAATGAACTTTGCATGATTACTTGATACCCTTGAGTGAGCAGATCTTGCTCGTAGGAGATTATGGCTCCCTTTTGCTCAGAGCCTTTGAGCAAAAACTCCTTTACCATCTCATTACGGAAATGCAAAAATACTACCAAGTACTAAAGAACCACCTAATCCTTGTACTTTGGTCAGTGAGTTTTCACCAGGACTTATGATAAAAGAAAAATCTTTTGTAAATGTGATTTGAAAAGCTGTGTATTTTGACTACCGTCTGTGTTTCATGGATAATCTCCGTTCCAGGGCACAATTTTCAGAACCCACATTGATTTCCTTCTAGTTTTCTAGTTTTTTCTTATTCTGCAACAGAAGAGGAAATAGTTACTGTAAAAGGGAAGCCTTAAGAAAAGATCTCAGCTACGTGTACATGTCTGGAGGAGAAGTATTCACAGAAAATGACGCTGGCATCCCGGTGTCGCCTATGAGGGCCCAAGAGAGATGAATGGGATGTCTTCCTGCCTTCTGAGTATCGAGCAGAGAAAATTTTAACCATTTAATCATTTTTTAACTCTCAGGAAAGGAGATTTCAGGATCTCAGAAAATTTTCTATTCCACCGCTGGATTGCTCCCCCTTTGGGATTTTTTAAAATTAAACTCCCTTTGCTGTACTGTTGAGACAATTCTTCCTGCATAATCATTATTTTTAGACATGGTGAATGAACAGCTGCTTTTCAATTACTGGTCACAGTTATATCCCTACTCTCTTTTAACAGCTGTGAAACAGAATTTCTACTCTGAATTTTACAATAAGAAACTACACAAAAAGATTGTCCTCCTCTTCTTGGTTATGGAGATGCTATACCCTACTTTCTTTCCAGGGCTATTTCTGGGTACCCTGTCCCTTATCCCTTCGCCATTTTTGCTTGACTGTTGCTACCAAATGTGTGACTCCAACCAAGTCTGATGACTGCTGATTGAACTTTAAATATTTACAGTACTCTTGTCAATTTCTCTCTGGTTCCAAAAAGAAAATCACCCTTTCCAAAGAGAAAGGGTCTCCTCACCACTCAAAAATTAGGTGAAGAGATCCTTTTAATACCCAGATGGTCATTCTCACATGACCCCCCCCCCCCATTGTCACAGGCCTCCTCAGTTGCATATCAGTCATGAGAACAACGATAATGGGAAAAAGTCAGACATGCAAAAATTTATATTTACTATTAAACTAATTTATATAGAAACTGTTAGAGAAGTATAGAGTTATTTGATTGATAGCAGCTTATAACAGAGAAGGATTGCCAGACCCTTTTCTTTTTGAGAAAGAAAAACAAGCTTCAGTAATAATTTTTTGTTTTTACTCTTGGATAACTCATGTCTGGTGTAGCTTAGATATCCCAGAGCTCAATTCTTCAGTTTTAGTAGCTTGCTTTTGTAAATTATTATTATTGTTCGGAATTCTTTGAGGGTATAAAGAATTAGGTTACACTGATTGCATTTGTTAAATAAAGTCCCTCTTATAATTGTGTTCTGCCCCAAGAAGAGTGCCACACGCCATGACCTCCCGTCCCCTTCTCTCCTCCTCTCTCCCTGCTCCCTCATTGTCTTACCCCCACCTCGTATTTCTTCCTTGCTTTTTAACAAATGGTCATCTGAAATCTTAAAAAGAAAGGCTCTGAAACATTGGGAAGCAAATTAAGAGAACGGTACGGTGTCTTTCAGCTGGCCGGAATAATAATTCTCTCACTCTTTACACCAGACTGAATTTCCATCTGGTAGAGATTTATGTGTTAACTATAATACTTTGTTTCCTTCTAGAGCTCAACTCTTGCTGGAAGGTATTTATTTTATGCTATTTAGGCATTTATACAGAGTATAAAGAACAACCTGAGAGCATGTTTCCAAAGTGAAGGGAGGAGAGGCATGAGGGATTCATAAAATGCCATTTAATTTAACTTAATAATATCATGTTGATAATTATATAGTAGTTTCCAACTGCTGCTGTAGCAAATGACCACACACTTAGTGGCTTACATAATATAAATATATTAGCTGTTAGTTCTATGAATTAGAAGTCTAAGAGTTTCTTACTGTACTAATATCAAGATTGAGGCATGTCTGCCTTCCCTTTTGGGGGCTCTAGGAAAGAATCCATTTCCTTGTGTTTTCCCAGATTGTAGAGGCTATCTATATTCCTTAACTTCTTTCATCTTTAAAGCCAGCAACCGTGGATTCAGTTCTGATCTGACAGCTCTGTAACCTTTTCTGCTCCTCCTTCCCCCTTTCAGAGCCATTGTGACTATATCAGGCCCACCTGGATAATCCAGGATAGTATTCGTATTTTAAAATAAGCTGAAAAACAACCTAAATTTAATCTGCAAGCTTAATCCTACCCACCGCCATATAACCTAATATATTTGCAAGTTCCAGGAATTAGGAAGAGGATATCTTGGGAGGGGCTGTCATCACTCTTCCTAATCCAGTTTGTGGCTGACTGGCCCAGTGAAATATGGGCAGGACTTAGTTATGCGGCTACACTAAAGTACCATCAAACCTAGGAAATGTAGCTCATTTATGTGTTTAGGACAGAAAGTAAATGCATTTGATGAAGACCTAGTCATCCCCTACCAATTCTGTCCTTGTCACCAAATATTCATCCCATTTTTCCTTCCACACGTGGAACACATGTGTTCTTTCTGAAAACAAAAAAAAATCCAAGGTCCCCCATCAAGCTCAAAGTCCAGAATACTTGGGTGATGTTCCTATTTCTAAACCAGAATCAAAGACAATTTCTTGAACCTACAAACACTATATATATATTTACATATGGTTATACATATATGTGTGTGTATTCCATAATTATATATACTCACATACTCAACATCCAATGGTGATACTCAAGCACAGGGAAAACATTTTAAACACCTGTTTAGAAAAGTAAAGAATGAGAGAATTGCAGCTGTTACTGGCCCACAGCAATTTTGAAATCCTGATAGGCAGATAGTATGAAGTGTTCTTTGGGTTGGAAAAAGTCCTTCACTTATTCTGAAATTACATTCTCTAAGGCCCTCCACCACCGTTCTTCATTGTTACTCAATGTCCTAGACTCAGCCATCTGGGAGATTCTTCCCTGTCCATTTTCCTCATGGCCTTGAGGAAATGGATGTGGAGGACTGTATCTGGCTCTAGTAGAAGTTGGGGGACCCAGTACTAGTATTCAAACTTAAAGAGTCAGTATTTTTTGTTCATACTCACAATATCTTCAGTGATTTTTCCCCCCAAACTAATATGCCTTTCAACCATTTTGTTTCTAGTCAATTGTGGGTGCCAATAACTGTATGTGAAGTCTTTCTCAGGGATAAATCTCAAGCCTGATCTATTTATTTGCTTTTTCTTTTCTACCTCCCATTCTAAGTCAATCTCTGCCTCCCTGAAGACATTTGAAATAATATTTTTGAATATCATCGTGTTAATCTGATCTTTATTTTAGGGTTGTGTTGTTTTGTTTCGACTGAGAATCTTCCTTGATTGTTGTTGTTCTGAGCATTTTTGCAGTTTGCCTCTGTTACCTGGAGCACAGAAGCAGTCAGGTAGATTGCTGGATACATATCCACTATGATTTCTGCTCCAAAACAACTAGTTTTTAAAAATACGTGCTCATTTTTTTCTTATAATATATTGCTAAGAGTGGGTAATAGTAGCAAATAGACACTGCTACTCTTATATCAGTCTGTTGCTCTCAGGTCCCCAGAGTACAGGCTTAGTAGGCACATAAGGTCTATTGTGCCTTTGTGTTGACTACAGTTACTAGTTCTAACATATGTCTTGCTGTGGAATCCCATAGATGGCCCTCCATCTTTCCAGCCTCATATACTGGTTTCTGTACCTTTTGCTTGCTATAAGCCAATATTACACATTTTAGGTTTGTGTGGTTAGAACCCTATTTCAAAGTACCAAATTTCAATATTAGTTCAGGTAACATAAGCTATCATAACACATATATCATGTAATCTTGGAGCTTGAGGACTATCCCGATTTATTTTCAGCTCATACCATGGTCTGCAATGAGTACTCCTGATCATACAGCTTTACGTGTGTTTATTTAAGGAGGGATGGAAAAAAAAATCAAGGCTTCTTTGTGAGGTTTTGTCAGAAACTGACCCTGAAACTGGTGAACACAATTTCTGACCACATTCTCTTGGTCATAATTAAGTCATATAGCCATGCATAATTTGAAAAGGTGATAGGGAATACACACATCTGAAATGGTAGTGGATTTTGGTGCATTTGTGCCTGTTATACCAAAAGGCACAGAACTGAGCATGCAGATGTGCCAAAAGCCAGTGCTTCTAGTTCCATAGTCTGGACTATGAACTATTACTGATAGTTATTAATCATTTAACAGCAAAATCACTGTTGATAGTAGTAATATGCACAGCTTTTAGGATGTCCTGGTTTTGTTTTTCTTTTTTTCTTCCTATGTAAAGGAAGTATCTTATTAAATAAAGAAGATACTTTATGAGTGGAGGGTTATCAAATACTGAACATGCTGCACTGTAGAAGCACAGACACAAGGTGTTCAACAAGGCAGTGGCTTGTTTAGTTTCATATTTTGGTGAAGAAACTTTGCAATCTTAAAATCCAGAATAACGTTTAAAAGAAGATAAGATCAGCAAAGTCATTTTTCCTCCTTTGGTGGTTACCTCGTTGACGTTGAAGAGTAACTGGAAAGTTTGTTTTTGAGATGCCTGCGCTATGCCACTTGGGCAGCCTCCCATGATGCTGGATCCCTGCTGGGTCTGACGAAGGCAGACATTCATTAAGCAACTCACCGCCAGCGGTTGGAACCCATCCACTTCATGCGAGTAGACAACCACAAGTATTTCATTCCGTATATCAGTACCAGAAGCTAGAAGCGTGGAATGCACACAGTACACTTTGAACCTCATAATTGTTCCTTGCAATAATAAATTTTTACATTTGAACCTGTGAGTTATCAAGGAAAAAGAAACATAAAGCCACTTTGGTTAAAGGATAGACTTAAAATAACAAAAATTATGGAGATGGAAAAATACCACTTTTCTTCGTTGGCTCGAGGATTTATGTTTGGGGAAAAAATGATTCAGAGGTGATGGTCTTTCTTGGACATCAACAAACTGTAGAGAAGTTTATATCCCTGACAATGGGTGGTGTGTAAATTCTACTAGGGGAGGGTGGGGAGGGGGTTAAGGCAGAGGAAAGAGTGCTGAGAATAAGCACTTGATATTACAAAGGAAGAAGCTCTTTGAATTTTTTTTGAGCAGGGTAGGGGGAGAGAAAAGTTATTATTGAGAGTCACTTTAGCTTCTACTAGAGAGTGAAAACAATTGTGCTTTAAACTATAACGTGCCTGTTTGCGATACTCAAGTTACGCTGGTAAGATTCTCAGCCTTACTCAAACTCCAGAGAGAAGAAACTATCAAACATTTAAATATAAGAAATCTCATGACGAAGATAAAAGGATAAAATAGACAGTTCTTTCCAAAGAGTAGAAATTAAAAGGAAAATTTGACAATTGGCCTTTTTTTCTAATGTAAAATAGATTAGTTTCTATGAAAAGAACAAACTATAGATTACAGCAGTAGTTGTATCAAATGGGGAAATGGCTTCAAGTCTTTTCCTAATGCTGCATGCAAATGTAAACAAAATAATAAGTAGATTCCACTAGTCAATGTTCACTTGGCCTCCTGCATTGGTTAAAGAAGCATAGAGGTTTCATGTTAGTTTTGTACTCAGTACGAATATGAAACCAATAGATAAATAACTGCACAACCTCAGGAAAGAAAAACACAAGTATAGTTGAGCGAGCGGGTAGGGAGAGGAGTGAAAGGGTAATTGGAGGGAATCTCACCTAATGTCCTCAAGGTGAGGATATTCAGCACGCCCCCTAGGTGAAGGGTTCAATTGCAACTTGAACTTTAGAAATGAAAATGATATAACCTAAACATTTGTATCCTCATATTAAACTGAAAATTTTAAAAAAGGAAAGCATAGAGGAAGGGAAGAGAAATTCTGAACAATGCTGACGTTTCAAAAAATGATTTATCCATCCTCCTGATGAATGCTCACCTTTTGTTATATAATGGAACACAGGTGACGGACTGAGAGACGCCGAGTCTGTGTGTGGCAAGCCTTTCCACAGCTCCCTTATAAATGATCAAGCATCCGGCTCCAGAACATAGGAAGAATTGCCACACATACTATTCAGCTTCGAAATACCAGCCAAAACGGAGACAATGGAAAAAGTCCCACTCAGACCTTCCACATATAAAAAAATCTTCAACATTACCAAGACTTTTAGCCTATAGGGAAAAAAAAAATACAAACAACTAAATTATGTAAAAATTATATGCATGAAGGTAGTCAGCACAGTATTAATTGGAAAACTGTAAAATTCCAAAAGGGTAATTTGGAAGTAATCCAATGTTCCAGGATAGGAGAATGATAAAGGAAGTCAGAGGAAATCTGCTTAGAAACCATGTTATGAAAAGAATGATAACAGACTATGTTCTCCTGTAGAAACATACGTTAAATGGGTAACGCAAGACACAAAATCATGCTACTTTCATAACCATGTAAGATGCTTATTAATAGGTTTGGACTAATAAATAACTAGCTTTCAATCAGAGTTCTGTGATGTGGTGGCTTGGAAAACTTCAAGAAATTATTTCTTTAAAACCTCATACTCTTTTGTCTAAAACAGTGGTTCTCAACCTTCCTAAGGCCACGGCCCTTTAATACAGTTCCTGTGGGTCGCGACCCACAGGCTGAGAACCGCTGATTTAAAAGGAAGGTAATACTTTTTCACATGAGCTAAGGCATTTCGTGACACTTAGCAATTACTTAAAAGGCTCTGTTAAGGAATGGAAAAAATATACAAAAATGAAAATAGGAATGATGTCTAAATGATTAAGATATTGTTTTATCTATAATCTTCCCATAAACTTTTAAAATGATTAACATACCTTTTACCATATTTGTACTCTTCCTAGAATGCTATTAAATTACTTCAGTAATTAAAAACGGAAAAGAACTGAACAGTAGGAGGTCAATTCATCAGTGACATCAGCCCCAAATCACTGAGGACAGCTCCCAATCTGGAGGTTGCACCAGACGCAGCTTCTTCACACAGCATGGGCAAAGCTGTTTCCCCACCTATTGTCTTTACCAATATAAAAAGAAACTGATCACCCCAATCAATAGGTATTTTCTAGTAATTTTTGCATCACCGGGCATCAGTCTCTTAGATTTCAGAATTATGCTTTAGTGGTTCAATTTACTTTCTTTGTAGTACAGTCATGTCAAATTATAAAACCCAAATAAAATCTTTCAGAAATAAAATAGGACTAACATCCAGTTTGGTTGTTTGTTTTTTTGTTGGGGGTGAGAGGAGGGCATTTGGTAAAAACAGAAAAATTACAATCTCCTGAAGTAGGCTTAATTTAAACAAGAAAATACATCTTGGCAAGCCTTTCAAAGATTTTTATTACAGCATGTGATGTGTTCTTATTATCTAGACCATAATCTGCAAATAATTGGTTATTATAGTGAACTACTTTTGAAATCTTGCAGATAAATGCTCTTCTTCTGTATTATTACTCTTTTATTTGCTCTTATTTGGCTTAATAAGGCTGAAAACATTATGTACATTACTTCAAACCAAGAAGAGAGCCAAAAATAACATTAAAAAAAGAAAAAGAAAAAGGATGCAAAGGTTGAAAATTTATTAACCTAAGTTGTTTCCTTAAACACCAAGTGAAACTAATATCTACATGTTTACCTCTTAGTTGGCTTTGTGCTATTATTTCTAGTGAGAATTTAATAAAAATAATTTTTAAAAATTCATATTTGCAAGGCTGGGATACAGTGTCTCCCATCTGCAATCCTAACTCTCTGGGAGGCCAAGGTGGGTGGATCACCGGAGCTCAAGTTTAAGACCAGCCTCAGCAAGAGCAAGACCCCATCTCTCCTAGAAATAGAAAAACTAGCTGGGTGTTGTGGTGAGCACCTTTAGTTTCAGTTACTTGGGAGGTTGAGAAAAGGAGATTTTTTAAACCCAAGAGTTTGAGGTTGCTGTGAGTTGTGACACCACAGCCCTTTACCTTGGTCAACAGAGTGATATTCTGTCTTAAAAAAAAAAAAAAAATTCATATTCTCAGATCTGAAGAGAAATCTAAACAACTACAACTGCATGTCTTTCTTCACAGTTGTCCAGGGGTAAATAATTAAAATATCAACCCCAAATTACAACATATCAAATATATTATGTGAAAATTTTCCACCATTAATCTTGTGTCACTTAAAGAAAAGATGATGACTTTTGGCTGGGACTTGGTGGTCAACTATTTTAAAATGAATATAGAGTTTAGGGTATGTAAATCATTGCTATTTCAGACTTTTATATGTACGAGTTTAGTGGAATATCAATAAACTTTTGCTAGAAAACATGCTTTCTAACTTACACGTGTACATGACAGCTGGGTGGGACAGGTAGATTTCACTAATCTTGAATAGAATCAGTTGGCCTGAGGTTCCAGCCACATATTCCCATTGGGTTTACTCCAGAACTCCAGCTGGCTGGTTCTGCTTCAGAGCTTCTTACAAGATGCAATCAAGTTGTCTCCAGGCTATGGTCATCTGAAGGTTCAACTGGGGTTGGAAAATAGGCTTTGCAGAGCACTTAAGTGGTTGTTGGAAGGTCTTCATAGTACAGAGGCTTCCGTGCTTCACCACATGGGTCTCTCCAGAGGGAGGCCTGAGCAGCCTCAAGACATGGCAACTGGTTCCTCCTAGCATAAGTGATGTGCACAAAGTGAAGAAGCTTCTGAATTAATGTCAGAAGTGACAAACCATCGATTCTGCTAGGTTCTGTTGGCCACACAGAGTTGATGCAAACTGTGATAGAATGTTGGGAAGATTACACAATACCAAGATCTATTAATCATCAGGGAAACTACCTCATAGGCTGGCTTCCACAAATAATATTCTTTCAACTTTGAAAATCCAGAGCTATCAGGAAAAGACCTGACTTCAATGTGACTATTTGTTAAATCTGTTTTTCAAAATGTCATTCATCTGTGTGCTAAACCTTGTGGTAGTTAGTGGACATATGAAAAAGAAGGTGCCTCTTCTTCCTTTGAGGAGCTTACAGACTTTTAGAGAGGTAGACATAGACAGTCTTGCACCCGTAACATTTCAGTCAACAACAGACTATGATGATGGTCCCAAAAGATTATACTACTGTATTTTTCCTGTACCTTTTTTTATGTTTAGATACATAAATACTTAACATTTCATGACATTTTCCTACAGTACTCAGTATATTAACACACTGTATACATTTGTAACAGGCTATACCATACAGCCTAGGTATGCAGTAGGTTGTACCATCTGGGTTTGCATAAGTACACGCCATGGTGTTTACACAATGAAAAATAGTTGACTAACAAAAAATTTCTCAGAATGTATCCCTGCTGTTCAATAATCCATGACTGTAAATAAAATTTGAAAATTGCTTTATACATTATAATTGCTATAATAGAGTACATATATATCATAGAAAGTCGTTAACAACTATGACTTTGGGGTCAGACCACAGGATTTTGATTCCTAGTTTCCCTATGCACAAATTATGTGATATCCTTAGCAAATTATTTTAGTTTTTGTGACTCCATTTATTCATTTGTGAATATGGAAAATAATACCATTTGCCTATAGAGTTGATATAAATTTCAAATGACTTGCAGATAGCTAGCTAGCTAGCTAGATTTATAAACAGATAGGTAAAAACATAGGTAAGCTTGAAGTAAGTGAGACAAACGTTTGAACCTCTAAGAAGGGATGCTCTTATCATGTAGTGAGCTTAGCCACACTGTCATCTGAGCTAGCTAAGGAAATTTACAACAAGGATGTTGAAAGTGCTTCTTGGTTTTGTTCTTGCTGCTTTTAGTACAATGCAAGAAATTACAGACAAGCTAAAGAAAAGACTATTTTTTATATTGCATCTTAATGTTTTGAAGATTCCAAGTGACTAGGAAAGGACTTAGCACACAGTTGAAAGAGATTTCGGTAAAAATAACTAGCTAATTAAATAAATGATAATTTGAGCAAAATAGTTAAGACAGTAAAACTACCATGAATGGTTTTATAATAGTGAATACAGTTCCTTATACATCTGTCAAAACCCACAGACTATACAAAACCAAGACTGAACCTAATGGGAACTGTGGATGATAATGATGTGTCAGTGCAGGTACATCAATTGTGACAAAGGTGCCACTGTGGGTCAGGTTGTTGTCAGTGTGGGAAGCTGTGCATGTGCAGGGATGGGGGTGGGAAGCAAGCCAACTCCGTAATTTCTGCTCAGTTTTGCTGAGGATCTAAAACTGCTCTAAAAATAATGTCTAATGTTTAAACAAAAGCTGATTTGGAAAAAAAATTACCCAAAATAGTCACAACAGAGTCAGTGCCTAATTAGGAATCTGCTTCGACTATTGTCTCCGTGACATTTGTTCCTAACACAATTTAGGTGACTCGTGGCAGAGTTTACCATGGAAAATGTAATCAGTAGAGGGATGTGATTAAGGGGGTGGAGATGGTGACAAATACAGAGCTATGGCCTATGCATCCCACGGGGAATTTTGTTACATCAGATCCTATGATCTAAGGTGAATCTTTAGATTGGACATGAAGTGTACATGTGTCAGTTCTCTGGACCCTTTTTTAATTAATTTATAGTAAGATAATACCATTTTAGTAGCTGCCATAGGATGGGTTCACCTGGTACCTTCATGCCTCAAGAAAAGATGTGTTGGGGTCAGGGATATTTCCGTGATGACTTTATGTGTAAAATAATATCTTTAAAAGGAAATGAGAATGGCCCTTGATGGATATTATGATGACTATTTTATTTCTCCTTGCACTGTGAATTTCTCCTGGTGACTGTGCCAGATTTTTCCCCATTGAGACATGGCAGAGAAGTGGCAGGGAATGGAGGTGCAGTATGTATTGAAAAGGGAGGCTAACTTTTTATTTTACCCCAGAAATATGCATAAGTAATGTAATTATAATTTTTTAGCTGTTTCCTATGGCCTAAATTTCCTGAGCGGTCAAAGTACAAGCCTATAAATCTTACCCAGATAGATGTGAACTGCACACAGTTATTAGCAAACAGAGAAAGAGGTGAGCTTTGTAAAACGTGCAGTAACTCCATTGAACCCTATCTATGGTTGTGTCTATGAGACCCTGCGAGTAGCCTTCATCCTAGGCAATTGTAGCCAAACCACAAGCTGTTCAGAATTCCTCTCTAAGGTGATTCCCTGGTTATGAAGGAGAGAGGCCTTTGGCTTCATTGCCCCCTGATACCTCGTTAATTTTGACGATGATGGCATCAGTTGTATTTGTATGTAAAAAGATAGTTTTGGAAATAGAAAATTTTGTCATTTATTGGCATAGGCATCTTCCATTTCTTATTTATTCCCAACATTTAGGCGTATAATAGAGAATCAAAGAACATTTTTTTCCTTCTTGTAAAACAAATTCCTTTAATTCTCTGAATAATATAAATGAGATGGAAAATAATATACTATGTATACATTTGTGCTAACCAAGGTAACGGAGTTTAGATATAATTGAAAATCAGCCATGCAAAAATCCTAGTCTCTGAGTGCCACCTAGCCCGGTGTTGGCCAAGGGTGTGAGAAAAAGCAAGGATCATTGCAAAGCCACAGTGATCATCTATTTCGCGGACAGTTGACTTACATGACCTCAGTTATAAGGTCATGAAATGTGCTAGAGTTGGTGGAGAAAAACTTATGCGCTGGAAATTTAAGAGCCCTTTTTATTCCCTCTGGTAGTTTTTTTGAAACCCTGTGAGTAGAATGTACCTAGATTTATTCTTCATTACTTGGAAATTCAAAATAGTTTTTCTTGGAAGTGACCAGATGGAAAAAATTAAAAATGTATCAGAAAAACTATTAACACTGGATGGATTTTTTTTTTCTAGAAGTCATTTATTTTTATTTAGACTTAGCTCAAAGAACATTTGTGAAATTAAGATGAGCTTATTCAACATGAGGAAAATTGCCTTTATTAGAGTTTCAAGCCAAAGGCCTCTGTGTTGGTGGGCTAGACTCTGTTTTCAGTGGTACTCTTTACTTTCCTTACACTTTAGGAAGATAACCAAATGAAAACTTTATACCAAAATTTTGTTTCAAAGGGCCCATTATTGCCTTAAAAATATGAACTTTTAAAAGCAATGACCTTATGTCCAGGATCTTTCCATGGAGGATATTTAGTCTTATTGCCCTTGCTGAATATTCCTTTGTAAGAACAATTATTGAATGTGTCATGAGGACCTCTGAGAGAAAGACTAACATCGATAAATAGATTTCTGCAGGAAAAAAAAATCTATGAAAAAGTATTGATTAAACCAAAAGAAATTCTCTTTTAAAAATATTTTATAGTCATGTACTGTAAAAATGTTAACAATTAGGTAAAATTGGGGTGTTGAAATTGTCAAAATATCCACAAATGGGAAAACTTCTTGTAGGATTTCAGTATTCAGTCAAGCAGACCTACATGTCTTGGACTGGAAAAAGGAGGAGCTTTCTAATGGTCAAGGAAGCAGCAAATAATTGGATGATCTGTGAACGCAGGTTACTGGATCTGCCAGAACAATGGATCCAGGATTTAATGCTTCCCTCTTATAGTTTAACCAGGCAGGGACAGTGTTGTACAGAGAAAAGTCTTTGGAATCAAGGAGACCTGAATACAAACAGCCTCAAGTTTGACAGATTTCCGAATCTCCCCAAACATCTACTTTCTCATTTCTGAAATGGAAACCAGAATTAAAGTGACATTAGTCAGATGTCCATCAGGGATCACCACGGTTAGCCATTTTCCACTTGGCATTGGTGGTGGTGTGAGTTAGCTTTATATTTATTCATGGAATTCACCAGAATCACGCAGTTCTCAGCATGCACAAACAAGCTCAGTAGTTATGCAGAAAACTGTATCGTCTGTGAAGAACATGAAGGGCTTAGAAAGGTAAACTTTCATCTGTTTGAAAGAAGCTGTGAAATAGTGGGAGGAGGAGTGGTTGTGCAAGTCTATGTCAAGCTAATCTGTCTTAACCTTAGCTTCTTCATTTATGTGATGGATGTGAGGGAGCCAAGTGTATACCTACATGGCAAAGGACGTGAAAATTTAGAGCATAAATTATTCAAAAGTACCTAGAACATAGTAGATGGTTATTAAAGACCCATTATGGAAAATAAAATAAAAATTAATTATAGCTAGCCAACAATCCCATATATCAATGGGCAAGAGACATGAATAGAACCTTCTCTAAAGAAGACAGATGAATGGCTAACAAACATATGAAAAAATGCTCATTGTCCCTATTTATTAGAGAAATGCAAATCGAAACCACCCTGAGATACCATCTAACCCCAGCGAGAATGGCTCACTGGGGTTATCTCAGAACTGTAGATGCTGGCGTGGATGTGTAGAGAAGGGAACACTTTTACACTGCTGGTGGGACTGCAAACTAGTACAACCTTTTGGAAGAAAGTATGGAGAACCCTCAAAAAACTCAAGCTAGACCTCCCATTTGATCCTGCAATCCCATTACTGGGCATCTACCCAGAAGGAAAAGAAAATCCTTTTATCATAAGGACACTGGCACTAGATTGTTTATCGAAACTCAATTTATAATCACCAAAATGTGGAAAAAGCCTAAATGGATTAGCAAGCTGTGGTATATGTACACCATGGAATACTATTCAGCCATTAAAAAATGGAGACTTTACAGCCTTTGTATTAACCTGGATGGAAGTGGAACACATTATTCTTAGTAAAGCATCACAAGAAT
>CAUYPK010099294.1:0-15117 GCA_963574355.1 Loris lydekkerianus
TGTCACTCACCTCTTCCCCCGCCTTCTTTCCCTGCCCCTTCTCCACAATAAAAAAAAAAAAAAAAAAAAACGACTTAGGCCCCAAATACAGTAACATTCTGCGCTAAAAAAAAAAAAAAAAAAAAAAAAAAAAAAATAAAAATGATGATTTTTAAAAGCCCTTAATTATAATCATAAATCACACATAGTCATTTCATTACAAACTGCTGAAATGTTACTAGGCATTGAGATCTGGTAAAAATTTCCACATATATTAGTATTGATCCAATAATGAATAAATTGCAAATAATATTTCAGCACTAATAGTGTTTTCTTCACTCTGTAAGACATACAAATGGAACTTCATGGGAAATATACTGCTGTAATTGCTGTAAGCCTCTATTTTGTTTTAAGCCAACAGTCAAAATTACATTATATTAAATAACTGTGTGTGTTTGGTCTTTTGGGGTAGGGATGAGAAAACACATTTTGCCAAGTTTAGCCATTGTGAGTTCAGAGTTCACGAGCAAATTCAATTCTTTCTGGAAATGAGTGCAATAGAACAGCTGGTCAAACACAATTTACTTGCTCACAGAAACAAACTTAATGATTTCTGGGGGGGAAAAGGCTTACTAAAGAGGGTCGTAAGGAATATCATTCAGATTTAGGATACTTTGGGCTTAAAACAGCATCTGCTTATGGATCCTAATGTAACCTTTCCTCTTCCTCAGAAACAAACAAAATTAAAAAATGAAAATAGAAAACAAACCAAAAAACTTAAGAAGAAAACAATAAAGGCTGAAGAGCCACTTAAAACATCTAAAATTTCAATAGCTGGGCAACTTATGATGAGGATACTTGAACACTTTTCATTAACTATAAAAGTAATAAAATAGATTGGGAGAAAAGTAAACAAATAATGTATTTAGTTGTTGCACTATAGAAATCCAAGCTTCTTTTTCAGAAATAAAACTCACTGGGGAAAAAAAAAATGTCAAAAGGGGATTTGTCTGAAATTGATTCAGAAATCCAAAGCTAGTGAAAAACATGAAATGGGCAGTTGCCCTTTTATAACCCTGGTGCTATTTGGAGGGGGTATATGGAACTTGGTCTCAGATGTCTTCTTCCACTTAATTTTTCAACTTTTTATCTTGGAAAAAAAATAAGAGATATAAAAAGTTGAAAAAATAGTACCAAAAGCTCCTAGGAACTTTATATCCAGCATCTTCCAATGAAAATACATTATATAAACATAGGATGTCAACAATAAGAATTTGACATTGGTATCACACCCTGTCAACTAGACCACAGACTTTATTTGAATTTTGTCAATTTTCCTAACCTCCTTTTATTTTTAAAGCTATATTTAGATATAAGATTCATAGAAAATAGCCAGGAAGTGAGATGGAAATGGAATGGGCATGGAAATCATGGTACCTCTTGCAGAGACATATTTATTATCATGGAGCCAGAAAATCAAGGCCTGGCTAGAAACAGTTCCGATTAATGCAAGAAATAAAAGCTACTTATTTACTTATTTATTTATTTTACCTATTCCTCTTAGTTGACAGTACCAGACAACCATCTAGTGGAAAATGGAAATGTACCACACCAATGGCAGAGTCAAACAAGATGAAGTCTTCCTAGATATAAGAACTTGAATGGGGGCATTTTGACGCCCACATTTCCACTGGCTCACATCTGAAGCTAGAGAGCAAGTTATGTCCACATCCTGCCTAGCCACTGTTTCTACAGCAGAGCAAAAATATAAAATTTCAGGAAGGTTGGTAAAAAGTTCAGAAAGATGTGATGTGGGAAGACATAGCTATAGAAAAGAAAAAGCTGATATTACGAGTGAACAAGCATGGAATGAAATGTAAGACTGAGGAAGAGTTTCCAAGTAAATGAAAATAAATATTCTGAAGGCAGAAGAGGAAATTGATTTGCAGAGAGTGCAATACAATTAGGCAGTAGATTTCTCTCCATAAGTTACAAAGATCTTAAATAAGGATATTTCGGTTCTGACGCCTAATGTTCATTTCCCTATGGTTTTTATATTAGATTGATACGGTTTTCACAAACAAACACACACTAGTTCTCTTCTCAAAAGTATCTATTTCAATGTATGTGACACCAATGTCTTTGTACAGATTTCATCATCTATTCTAACATAAAACTCCAGTTCACTGTAGGTTAATTGTAGGGTTTACAGTGAGACTTTATTTGCATATGAGTGTTAACCCCCTCCCAAGGTTAGGATGGTTCTAGTGGAGCAATTACTTTCATCAGTTGTTTAAATTTACTGATGAAACTTTAATGTCAGCCTTAATTGCCTTCGAAACTCTCTACTAGAGACCATCTGGTCCCAAAGATTTATCTATACATAGTTTACAAATGCAGCATCAAACATTCTGTGGTTATACCACTACTTGATTTTGTTGCTATAAATTTTAAGTTCCAAAAGTCATTTTAAAGTGAAAAACTCCCTAGTCTCTTTTTGTGAAATAGAAGAAAAATAATAATACTCTTTCTCTACTCTGAACTTTTATTCTCCAGAAGAACTTCCTCCAGAGAGCATTGGATGATCCTACTAATCTGTCAATTTCCTGAATTTCTCATAATCTTCTAAGCTTCCTAGCTTTCCTTTTGCTTAAATCTGTTCTAAAACTTAGTCCAAAGTTTTTGTTAATATACTTGAAAAGTCATATATCCATTCTCTCTTTTCTTCTTTCTCTACCTACTTTTTCCCCTCTCTGTGTGAGCTTCACCACACAGTGAGAGTTCAGCTAGTGCAAGTTTCAAATTGCCATCTTTACAAACTCAGGAGAAAGGTTTTAACTTGATTTTTAAAAGTACATTTTTTGATTTATAATAAGAACTATTACCATTATTCATTAATAGTTTTTAAAGGTGAATTTGAGATACAGAGAAGACAACCCAGGTTTAATTTACATGATCTGATCATTTTGGATATATGGATGCATAAAACCATCATCACAAGGAAGGTAATAAACATCTATCACCTCCAAAAGTTTCCTCGTATTTGTTTGTTTGTTTGTTTTATTTTGTGAAAGAAACATTTAACATGAAATATACCCTCTTGACAAATTTAAGTGCATAATTATTGTTAATTATAGGTGTGAAGTTGTACAATACATCTCTAGGACTTATCACCTCACCTAACCAAAACCCTATACCCATTGAATAGCTTCTCCCATCACCCCCCACTCCCAGCTCTTGGAAACCACCTTTCCACTCTCTGCTTCTTTGCATTTCAATATCAGACATACTCATGTGAGTGGGATCCTGGGTTATTTGTCCTTCTGTAACTGGCTTATCTCATCCAGGGTAACGTCTTCCGGCTTCATCAATATCTTTGCATGTGGCAGGACTTTATTCTTTTTGAAGGCTGGATACTGTATCATTGTACCACATTTTCTTTATTCATTTTACTACCTACTAACATTTGTTTCCATATCTTGGCTATTGTGAATAGTGCTGCAATAAACATGACAGTGCAGACATCTCTCTGAGATCCTGGTTTCAATTCTTTTGGATAGATCCCCATAAGTGGAATTTCTGGATCATATGATACTTCAGTTTTTAATTTTTCAAGGAACATCCTTACTCTTTTCCATAGAAGATCTACTCTCAATAGAAAATCTACTTTCAATAAATTTTTATGTGTAAAATACAGTATTGTTAACAAGTAGCCCAGTGCTATACAGGAGACCTCCAGAACTTAATCATGTTGCATAACTGAAACTTTACACTCCTTGAATAGCAACTCCTCATTCCCCTTCCCGACCCTGGTGGTAACTACTGTTCCTATAATTCATATAATTGTATTCATGTAGAATGATCTTTGTGTGGCTGGCTACAGTAATTACTAGAAAATAGATGCTAGTGTTTTGCTACAGTTGTCTTTAGCTTTCCCAGAAAGAAATGACACAACTATACTAGGGAAAACAAAAACAAGAGCAAAAAGGAAGTGAAGCTTTTAGCAATAGCCAAGTCTCTAGCCTCAAGCCTCCTTCTTTTCTCCAACCTCAGATATAACCACTACTCCTAAATCATTGTGATCATCTCAGTCCCGTAAGAAGACAAATGGGAGAGGAAGATGGCTTGAGTTGGCATCCGTGCTCCATTGATTACCAGCCCTATAAACTGTAGACTCTGCACAGTGGTATCTTTTCTATAAAATGGGAATCTATGATTATCACTTTATGCAATGTTTGTTAAAAGAACTAAAATCTTTAGAAAGTTGTCTGACAGGAAGTGCTCTCATTGTATTGGGTCATCATTATTATTATAAACTTTTTGTGTAAAGCACCATATCAGAAATATTTTAAACTTCTTGAAGTCCTTTTTCTATTCTTTCTCCCTTCCTCCCTTCTCCCCTTCTTCTCCCTTCCTTCCTTTCTTTCTTTCCACCTTCCTGTCCATATCCTCCACCATCCCTCTTTACCTCTCTTTCTTTTCCTTCTACTCCAATTATTAAAAAAAAATCCAAACAAGGCAGCACCTGTGGCTCAATGGAGTAGGGCGCCAGCCCCATATGCCAGAGGTGGTGGGTTCAAACCCAGCCCCGGCCAAAAACTGCAACACCCCCCAAAAAACAACAACAACAACAAAATAAAGTACCCTTTTAATTCATGAGGCAGTAGAAAGACAAGTCTAAAATTGTATTTGGCCTCTGGGTCATGGTTTTCTGATCCTTCATATACACTAACTTTTGGATAGTTTAGTTTTACAACATTGATTCCTCTCATCTGTCTAAATAATCAATGTCAATTTTATTCAGGTCATTATGTGATTAAAAAAAATTTATGATAACTGTGTTTCTTTTGTCATGTTTATTCTTATGTATCTTGAGGTTTGCTTTTTAGAAGACATTTCCTCATTTACTTGATTATTTAAATAACCTGTTTATACATATTAGAATAATTTTAGATTTACAAAAAAACATTGCAAAGGCAGTAAGCATAAAAAGTTGCAGTATAAGTCTCACCTAGTTACCCCATATCCATGCCCTCTTACAATATCATGTTACATTTGTTTCAAATAAGAAACTAGCATTGCTGCATTACTATTAATTAAATGCCACAGCCTCTTCTGATTTCACCATGTTTTCCCCCCTACAGTCCTACTGTTCCCATCCCTAATACCATACCAAATACCACTTTATATTTAGTCCTCATGTCTCTTTAGCCTATTTTAGTCTGTGACAATATCTCAGACTTTCTTCAATTTTGATGACAGTTTTGAAAAAAATTCACCAGTTATTTCTTAGAATGTCCCTTAATTGACTTCTATCTTGCTGTTTTCTTATGATGAGACAGAGGTTATGGGTTTTATGGGAGAAGACGATACAGGTAAAGTGCTATTCTCATAATGTATCAAATATCATGATTCATCATTCTGTCAATAATATCTACCATGATGGGCCTGGATCACCTGCTTGGGATTATGTGTGTCAAGTCTCTCTACTGCAAGGCTACTTCTGCACCTGTTCTAATACTCTAATCTTTGGAAGCAAATCTCTAAGCACATTTCCTTCTCAAGGATCAGAGAATTAAGTTTCCTTGTCTTGGAGTGAAGGGAATATCTGCAGGAAACATTCTTAACTCTTCTGAACAGAAGATTTGTCTCTTTGTCCATATGGACATATTTATTCAATAAATTATTTAAATCAATAAAAACACATTTATTTTATATTTTGGATTATGATGTAATATTATATTATTTAGTTAGCTGCAAAACTGTTCCAGCTTTGACCATAGAGACCTCTTTTAGGTCGGCTTCTATGTACTATTGAGTTGCCTTCATGGTTTTATGTTTTGAGCACTTTCTAACTTTCTGGCGCTAAAAGACACTCCACGCTAATGTTGCCCACTTCTCCAAGGATCTCTCATCCCTTTTTTTGAAGCTTGGTATGAGCAATTGCGTTCTGGGCACTGGTTGGTTGTTTTTTAATTGTGTTTTCTAATTTTCTATTTATGGTACATAAGATCGCAATTGACTTTGGTATGCAGATCTTAAGATTGTCAATATTAGTTATATCTAATTGATTATTAATTATAAAATATTCAATTATTACCACGCAAATAGTATTAGTGTAGTATTATTTTGCAGGTAATAATTAAATATGTTATATGGATAATTATATTGTTCCTGCCAATTTTATTTCCTCTTTCCAAATCTAACATTGTTTACTTTATGGTTAGATTTACTATTCTCGACAGAATCCCCAGGGCATTGTTAGACTGTAGTATCTTCTTTGTATAGCTGACTTCAAATGAATGTTCTAGTGCTACCTGTTTTATGCAATGTTTTCTGCAACTGTTAGATAAAAATACTTAGAAGGTTAAGTAACTAATCTTCCATTTAAAAAATGCTAAAAATAAATCTCATGAAAATATTGTATATGATCAAATGTTTTTCTGAATCTCTGAAAATCATATTTTTTAATCTCTTTAATCAATTTATGTGATTACATTATACAAATAGATTTATAAGACTGTGTCCTATAAGAAAAACAGTAACTGCTATCTCTACTGATATTTATAGCTAATTATATATAGATTTCCCCACGTGACTATCAATTTCTTTGTTCATAATTGTTATTTTCACCAGGTTATTATTATTTTTTTCTTCTTGAGCTGTACATTTGTGATAGTTCTTTAGGAAAAGCCTTATGAATAAATTTCATTTTGTTTCATTTTTTATTTTGTGACCTTCAATAGTAGTTCATTTGGGCATCAAACAAAAGACTGGCACTTATTTTCGTCAACAAATTAAAAGTACACTTTATTATTTTCTGATTTTTCTTGTTAAATTTGGGAAGTCCACTGTTAGTCTCATTGTTTTTACTCTATAGTTGACCTGATTTTTATCTCTGGATCTTTTCATTTAGTGTTTGGTAATCTGCATTTTCATAACAGGGTGTTCATATGCAGATAGCAAGCAACAAGAAGGCTTACACGGCTCATATTTCATTAGGTAATACTTTTTAATTTAGTAGACTGTGAAGTTATATTTCCTAGTGACAATTTCCCATAGTATATATGTTGTTTATCTTATGACTGATTAGACAATATTTTTACCTCACAAGGTTTAAAGTTGTGTGGAAATCTATAATTATGCTTAAAACCCTTTGTGTATTATTTTTTAAAATTTTTTATTGTTATATATTTGGCTTTAAAAAACACTATTGAATGTTGATAAGGCTTCACTTAAATAAAAAACTTCATGCATAGTTCATGAGGTGACAATAAAACATCTCTTGTGGACAATTTGGCAACATAAGGAAAAAGCTGAAAATATATTCATACAATGTGATCCAGGAATCCAGCATTTAAGAATTTTTTATAGTGATAATTTTATTCAGCAAATTATATAAAAGGCTATTCAACACAATGTTAGTAATATAGCAAAAAGTTAAAGTAGTATGCTTAAAACATATAATGTGTCTATGCAGTTAAGTTCTTGTATGATTATTGTTTCTAAAAAATTTCAGATGAGAAGAGATGTCATATTTTAAAAACTGTTTGTAAAGGCTTGGCGCAGTGGGTCATGTCTGTAATCCTAGCACTCTGGGAGGCTGAGGCGGGTGAATTACCTGAGCTCATGGGATCCAGACCAGCCTGAGCAAGAGCGAGACCCTGTTTCTAAACATAGCTGGGCATTGTGGCAGGCACCTGTAGTCCAGCTAATTGGGAGGCTGAGGCAAGACAATCTCTTGAGCCCAAGAGTTTGAGGTTGCTGTGAGCTATGAGGTCATGGCACTTGACTAAGGGTGACAAAGTGACAACCTGTCTCTGAAAAAAAAAAAAATTGTTCATAAAACAAGTTATAAATGATAGAAAATAGTAAAATTAATTGATTAAAAATAAGAGATATCCCCCTCCATGGAGGATGGAGGGGGAGGGGTTCTGGTGTGTGACACACCTCTTGGGGGTGGGACACAATTACCTAACAAATGCAATCGTGCAACCTAATTCTTTGTACCCTCAATAAATCCCAAACAAAAAAAAAAAAAAAAAAGGAAAAAGAATCAATAGCTTGATAGTAAAAGAAGTAAATAATATACATCAACTAGTGGCAGTTTTAATATTTTGGGTATTATTGTTATCAATAATTTCAATTTTTCTTCATTACTTTCTAAATTTTCTAAACTTTATACTTTGAATTACCTTTATGATCAGGTAATTATTTTGATTAGAATAAGCACAATACATGTGTAAAGAGAAGATATAAACTATTTGCAATATATGGTATAAATTATTACTAATGAATTGATGACACCAAAGAAATGGAGATTTATTAGCAAGATACATAAGTCTTAGAGACGTAAAAAGACTTTCTAAGAAGTCTTTTTTTTATGTACATCAAAGACAGAAAAAAATATTAGTGAATTTGCTTATACAAAATTTTAAAGCTCTTCAATAGGCAGTATTAAAACCAAGCTTATGGAAAATGACCAACCAGGAAAAAAATGGCAAATATATGACAGCAAGAGGGTGAATTTTTTTTAATATAGAAGTTTCTTACAAATTACTAAGAGACATCCAAGCAGACCAGCAGTAGAACTGTCCAGTAAGTATACAATTCACCCATAAGCACAATAAAATTCACAATACAATTAAATAAATACAAATTATAATAAGCCCATACCATTTTACTCCATTTGATGGGTAAAAATATAAAAGTTTATTAGTAGCTAATGTGGCTAAAAATTTGTAAAAAATTCACTGACGTTTTTAATGCTTTGATAAAAGTGGAAATTGTCATACCTTATGTCAATTGATTTAGTAGAATTTTGAAAAATAGTGTCTAATAAACTCACTTCTAGATATTTACTACACAACTATACATACACATTTTTCACAGAAAATGAAATATGAGGCCATTCATTTTCTTATGACAGAATAATGCAATTTTGGAAAAGAAGAAAAAAATATATAACATACATAATGTATAATATATAGCAAATAGCAAATGTGTGCCATTTCAGTTTTTCATTTGAAGTACTAATCAGCTTTAGGAAGCATTTTTGTCTTCATTGTCTTTATGTGATACTAATATTTATCTGAATATTTTCAACATGATAAAATTTGTATAAGGAGAACATTTTTCTAAAAATGTTCTCTTGTGTTATAAAACTTATAAGACTAAAGTATCCCGGCTTATTATAGACTACTGGAAGTTTTTCCCATGTTGAATCAGTAGCATACATAAAAATATGGCAGTACTTTTCAAGCTACATATAAAATGTTGTTTATTATTGTCCTTTGTTCTCTCAGAAAATATATTATGCCTGATGGTCGGCTTAATTTATTTGCATAACTCCTAAACTTGAAGAAAGAAATGTAATTCGCTTTTAACCATATAATTTCTCCTTTCTCTTCGCTTGTCAACATCAGATAGCTACAGGCGGTAGAGAAAAGGGAATTGCTTGTGGTACCTCTAAAATGATTAATTCATGAGTATTCCCCTAGAGATTGTGAGTCAGTGGGTCTTGGAGATAATCAGAAACTTCAATTTTTCACAAAACATCTTACATCATTCTGGGGCAGATACCTAGAGACTATACTCTGAGAAAAACTGGTGTAAGTATTAGTCCTTTATATAAGTCATGGAAATGTTAACCTGATTTTATTTCTTTGTCTGCTTCATGAGGCATGGAAGGAAAATTATAGGCCTAGTCTCACAATAATGACCACAGAAGACTTTTTACCTGAAATTGTTAAGTTGGAAAAATGCCATTGTTGTATTTTCTGCTCAGATCATTTTAGATTATAATAAATTAATCTTGTTAGGAAATAAAGGAAATCATTTACCTTTTTTATTCTGTGATTAAATTGTAATCTGAGATACAAGAGGTCAAATCTGAAAATGGGACAATTGGTCAAATACTAGGGCACACTAAACATCACATCCTTCATACCTTCAGGTAGTATCTTGTTATATGGCTGCCTTTGCTGTTTAAAAATCTAACTTGGTTAGCAGGACACCTCTAATCCCCGCTATGCAGGAGGCAGAGGCAGGAGAATAGGTCCAGCGCAATCTGCTGTTTGAGGCTGCAATGAGTTATGACGACACCACTGCAGTTTAACCCAGGCAACAAAGCAAGATCATATCTCAAAAATAGATAAATAAATAAATAAATAAATAAAATAAACAGAAATCTGAATTGATTGAAATCCTGGTACAACTCATTCTGTTACTAACATGCAAATTCAGACATGCTCAGCTTCTCCATTTATAAACAGTAAATTGCCAAATTCTCTTAAGTTTTTCCTTTGAGAATATTTGGTATACTTTTGCACCTCAAATTAATTTTTGGAAATTACACCAATTGTATGTTTTCTGAATGAAGAGTAAACTGGTTGAGTAAATTATGCAGTATGGTACTTGTCCATAAAGCAGTGATAATTTTGTGGTTAGAAAACTTCATCTCAAATTTTGCACATTTCAGATTGAGTCTCATACTTATTAAAAAGTCCTTGACCTCTGCTCTGTCTCTTTTAAAATCATCCTATCATCCCCTCCTTCCTAATGGATGCTTTCTCCCTATGTAGATGTCTGTGTTCTTTATACAATTGTTTTGATTCTGAATATTCCAGTGAAAATAACTTCCTTATGCTTTTCATCTCTTCTCTTCTGGGAACAAAACCTCAGAGTTGTGTATTCTCTCAGTGCTTTGAGTTTTGCCGTACAACACAAAATGCAGTCTAATAAAGAGCTGGTGATGGAGATGTCTGCAACTTAATAATTAACATTCATATCATAATAAATGTGGTTAATAATTATTAAGTGCCTATTATACATATGACAGGCACTATTTTAAGCAATTTATATGTACACTGCCCCATTTACTCTATACAGAGCTACAGTATCTCCTTTATATAGATGAAAAAACTGAGGCCCAGAGATCTTAGTCCCTTGCTTAAGTCCATGCAGGTTAAGTGATAAAGCTGGGATGCTAGGACAACTTTTCCAATCCTGGAACCGCTGACCAGTGGTTCTCAAAGACCCCAGAACTATTGAATCAGAAACTGTCAGGGTGGGGCCCAGTAATCTGTGTTTTGATAAAACCTCTAGGGAATGCTGATGCAAGTTCAGTGGTGGGAATTACCACAATGAACTGTACTCTTTCAGCGCTTAATGTAACATAAAGCTAGATATAAATGAATGACAGGTATACTTGAATAAGGAAGGCCAATTGGTAATTTTATTATTACTCCTAAAATTTGTATTTTGTGTACAAGCAGTTTTATAATTACCTGTATCAGGTGTTCAATTAACGTCTTCATTTTCATTAAGAACTTCCAGTACAAGAAATTAGGCTCTGCGATGCAGCCGGAAATGCATAAGATATTAGCATTTACTCCAATTATATTGTATTATAATTAGGAAGATAACAAAGGTTTTCCTAAAGAAAAAAAAATCACTCAAGTACAACATATAATTTGATGGTTTAGAATGTGAAATTTGGAAATGGGAAAACTAAGTTCGAATTCCAATTTAAACATTGATTAGCTGTGTGACTTTACCCAAGTTATTTGACTATTCAAATACTTGGTACCTAGATCTTCCTTTAAAAAAGTAACTTATTAGATTATTATGAGAATTAAATGAGCAAATGTACGTTTTATACAAGGTCTGACTTATGTTAAGCTTCCAATTAATTGCTAATTACTTACCACTGTTCCTCTTGCTGTTATTACCACTATCATTTATAATGAGATTAATATTATACAGATTTGTGCTAAAATCCTAATAAACAGGGGAAACAAAAAGAAGTTTGAAGCTGGAGAAATTAAAAGATAATTGAAACGGGGGGGGGCGGTTAAGGAAACGTTTAAAGCAATTAAAAGATGGAACTTGAATTGGCTAATATCTGTTTATAGCACTCTAAATAAAAAGGAAAAGGAATTGGTTAAAAAAAGCATTTTTATTGAAAGACGTTTTCTTGGAAAGTGGCAAAATCAGTGTTGATGGGAAAACAAATTTGTGAAAAACAGTACGTAAAGATGTACCAAGCTTTGATTTAAAGTTAATATATGTGAACTGTACCTTGCTATATGCTAAAACTCACTTCTACTAAAGACAAATTTCACGTTATGCAAATATGCCATCATACAACTGTGGAAATTGTAATATTCAAGTAGTAGGCATTTACAAAGAAGTCATAATCTTCCAGTTATAACTGGATTTATTTTAATCCTCTAAATGCCATGCCAAGTGAAAAGTACGTGGAAAGGAAAGATGAAGAGAAGAATGTTTTTTACATGTTACAAAGGTTAAAAAGAAAATTTTTTTTTTTTTTTGAGACAGCCTCAGTTTTTTGCCTTCAGTAGCGTGTTGGACATCACAGCTCACAGCAACCTCAACTCTTAGGCTCAAGCGATCCTCTTGCCTCAGTTTTTCATTTTTAGTAGAGACGGGGTCTCACTCATGCTCAAGCTGGTCGGGAACTCCTGAACTCAAACTGTCCTCCTAGGCTTCTCAGAGCACTAGGATTATACGCGTGAGCCACAGTGCAGGGACTAAAAGAAAACATTTTTAAATAATGTATTTTTAGAGGTAACAATTAGAGGAAATCTGGAGGCTAAAACTTGAGCCTGAGAAACAGATCACAAGATAATGGAAAATAGAATTTTCAAAAGAGATATGCAGTAGAGTGCACTCTAACGACACATTTGATTTTATAAATTCCATTAATAATTCTGATTGTACCTTTTTCAACACTTTATCCTTTAGGGCTTAGCCAAAATTCAGTCAACTAATAACTACATTAACAATAGGCAAGAGAATAGAATTGTGTTTACTGTGGTTCCAAAGATATTTTTCTGAGCAGATTCACTGGTAAAAACAAATCCTCTTAGCTGTTGATGGTTTTGAAAATGTTTGTGGAGTGTTAATACATGGCTCCCCACTCACTGACTACTCTAAGGAGATTTAAAATAGCAGTTTTCTAACAAAAAAACTCAGATTGAAGAAGCATGATTTTAGATTAGATTTTATCTTTAAAATGATCAAAAACATGATGTAAAAACATATTTTAGAAAAACTTGCACCTCAAATTTTCTTACTGTATTAATACCTGCTGTAATAAGTCATAAGCAGACCACTCTTTTTCTCTTCTCTTTTTTCCTCCTTTAAAAAAAATTCTAGAATATACTTACAATATGTTACATGTTTCAATTTTACACTGATAAAGAGAATACAAAGATTATTTCTAATAGGAAATGTTTTTAAGTATATTATTAAGCATAATTCCTCCTACAATTATCCCCCAAATACTCACATTTGAAGACTTAAAGACCCACAAAGGAGGAAGGTAGTGTGGGTGAAGTTAGGTGAGTAAGATTTCTAACATAAATAACAGTGACTGACTCTACACATATAAATTTATAAAGGCAGTTTGATCTTATATTGTCCCATTTATGTAAGGAACAATACTACCTCTTAACAAGTTGATTACGTAAGTACAGTGTACATACAAAGTAAACAAAATGAAGAGAAATAATGTCACCAAACATTGATCTTACTTTCACTCAATGTTAAGGTCTCATACCAATTATTTCTTAGTGTGCTACAATGGGTTTAAAACCCAGTGTTCCTATGGAATGGTTTTATGACCAAGAGGCAAGTAACAGTCCTTTCATACACATTAATCTCCTTGCCTATGAAATTGAGAATTACATTCTTCATGATGATATTTTTAGGAATGAATAAAAGTATACATGAAAATGTCTGGAGTATGATAAGCATTTATAGATGTTTGATATGATTACATTTGGTAGATGATGGCATTCCTGTGCTTCTTTCTAAATCAAGGAACATTGTCTAAATTTTTGCTCTTTATTTTTGTTTCTTTGCTTTGGGGGACTTTGGGGAGATAATTCATGGGTCTCTTGTGTTCCTAAGTGTGCTTTGAGCAAGAGGCAGGGTGTGTGCTGACGAGGCTGTCTCCCTCCTCAGCAAGGATTGGGCAGGCCTGAGAGCAGTCCCTTATCCAAGGCTGGGGCTGCTCCACCTGAGGCTTCTCAGATGTCAGACAGATGCAGGACATGCTCCTTCTCTGCATTACTTTTGGGCTTAAGAGTAGACAAGGGGAACCCATGTGAACTTGAAGCTCATGATGCCTGCTGTGCCCAGAAGCTTTCATGACTCTGCCAGCTTCTGTTAAAGTTTGGAGGCTAACTAGGCAGCTTGCAAGAAGGCCAAGATCTTAGGTTCTTCATAAATACTGCAAAAAAACAAAAACAAAAAAAAACAAACCCAACAACAGCAAAAAAAACAACCTAGCTTATCTATAGGGAATTCATTAAAAAAGTAGGAAATGGTGATGAATTGGAAAGCATAAGGCTAATAATTAATATGGCTACTTCATCATGCTATATGATAAAGATCATACTATTAAAATGTTCTCAAACTTTTATTATATACTTCTTCCATAATAGAAAAAATCACCCATGATATTTAAATTTGTTGTCTACTTCATATTTTCACATGACCAAGGATAATCAGGTTCTTATTCTTCTTTTTCGCTCACGTCAATCTGTTGATGCTGACTTTATGCTATTCTGGATGAAGGATGAAAGTCTTCTTTGTTACTTACTGTGTGGTCAACTGATTTACCTGACAGTGTAATGGAAGACTGTGGGACACGAGCATCTCTTGGCAAAGAAAAGTCAAATTAGTAACCACTGCCTTCAAAAAAAAAAAAAAAAAAAAAAAGGTAAGGTTTCCCGAAAGTGAGCAGTCATTTAGGTATTTAGGTTCTGTGTGTAGGTGTGTAGGGAGATGTGACTGAGATGAATCTTCACATAAAGGATTAGATTAGATATATTAATAATAACTGGGTTATAGCTTTCATATGAAAGCCATTAATTAGTTTCATAGTAGGGCTGAGTACATTGGATACTTTTCCTTCCATTCTTGAGATACTTTACTAAGAAGAATATGTTCCAGCTCCATCCATATAAACATGAAAGAGGTAAAGACTCCATCTTTCTTTAAGGCTGCATAATATTCCATGGTGTACACATATCACAATTTATTAATCCATTTGTGGATCGATGGGCACTTGGGCTTTTTCCATGACTTAGCAATTATGAATTGGGC
>CAUYPK010099295.1:0-30345 GCA_963574355.1 Loris lydekkerianus
CTGCTTGGAATTCTAATTCGATCTTATTTGCTATCCAGATTCTGTATTTGATTTCTGACAACTCAGCTATTTGTGCATGGGATCTTGTGCTGTATCTGCCCATTGTTCCTTGTGGGAGTTGATCTACTCTGATTATTCATATTGCTAGAGTATTTCTGTTGATTTCGCCTCATGGTTGTTTTTCACCATTGCCTCTGGCTGTCCTCAGAGTTGGGGAGGTATCTCTCCAAGATTAGACCCCAGCGGGATCACTCTATTGTTGCTGGATCTTTGTAGGGAGTGACCCTGTGTAGTTCCTCTAGGGCTACCCCAGCTAGGGAGTTCGGGTTTGGGAAGCAGCTCCGGTGTGTGACACACTTGAATTCAGCAACAGGAAGGGGGTTGTTGTGCACGTATCTGGGAGTGCCTGGCAACCAGTGACTTTGACCCAGAGCCCAAGGCTCCAGCAGTCTCTGGCCAGGAGAAGGGCTCTGTGCAGAGGCAGGGAGGGCTCCAGAGGCCACGTGGCTACCAGTATCCCTGGCCAGACGAGCAGGCCAGTGTGGAGGCAGGGAGGATGTAGGAGGGAGGACATGTAGTTGTGCAGCTCCCACAGTTCCTGGTCAGGGCATGCAGAGGCCCGATGGGTGCAGGTCGGGTGTCACGGCCCAGCTCTTATGGAGGTCCGGGCGGTGCCTAGCCCAGGAGTTTGAGGTTGCTATAAGCTGTGACACCATGGCACTCTACCCAGAGCAATAGCCTGAGGCTCCAGTGTTCCAAAACCAGTCTCACTTTGCCCCTAAGGATTAAGGCTGTAAGGCAGCTCTGTCCCTGCCTTTAGGCTGTTCAGTCACTAGGTTACTAGCTCCCGCCCGATCTTTGCTCTGGGACCCTGAGGGTGGAGCTTGCCAGGGCAGTTCTCTCACAATGGCTCCCTGCGGCCCAGCTCAGCGGCTCAGTCTGGGTCCCTAGACAATGGTTAAAGTTCTCCGCACTCCTGCTCAAGCTCTCCCCAAGGCAGTTTAACTGAGTGCCAAGTCCAAAAACACCAAAACAGTTCACAGGTAAGGCCTTTCCGGTTTGCAGTCTCACTGCTGCTTGTACTTACAGTTGCCGGTGGGATTAGGTCAATTGAACACGCGCAACCACTTGCCAGTTTTCCACTGTTTTTGTCCTCCTCTTGGGGTCCAGAACTCCCTTGCTGACTCCCTGTATCCTCAAAGGGATGATAATAGGCAGATCCCACCAGCCAGAGATGCCTGGAGTCTTATCTCCCCAGACTCACCGTGCCTAGTTGCAGGGAAGCTGTTACTCAGCTGCCATCTTGCTCCACCCCCCCAAAGAACTTTTATTTAAAATTTGGATTACATCTGTTTACAATATTAGAAATTAAAACAAAAAATTTAAAAAACTAATTCCTTAAAAATAACAATACAAATCTGTTATATTTCATGTTAATATACATTACTCTTTTTTCTTTTTTTTTTTTTTTTTTTTTTTGTGACAGAGCCACAAGCTGTCGCCCTGGGTAGAGTTCTGTGGCATTACATCTCACAGCAACCTCCAACTCCTGGGCTTAAGCAATTCTCTTGCTTCAGCCTCTCAAGTAGCTGGGACTACAGGCACCCACCACAACGCCTGGCTATTTTTGGTTGCAGCCATTGTTGTTGTTTGGTGGGCCCAGGCTGGATTTGAACCTCCCAGCTCAGGTGTATGTTGCTGGCACCTTAGCCACTTGAGCCATAGGCACCGAGCCTACATTACTCTTTTAAATGTAATATACCTACTTTTATTATATTTCTACCATCTCTATGGCTACAGGATATTCTTACCCTGGAATACCCCTTCAAACAGGGCACTCCTTGCTGGCTGGGTTCTTATGAAGATTACATAAGTAAGCTGGTACTTTGCAGTATGTACAGAAAATGGAAAATGAAGTATCACTTAGAGTTAATAGCCTTGCAGTGTTTCAGCAGTTTGCAGCATGATTAAGGTTTTTTTCCTTCCTTCTAGTCCTGAGTTTGGAAGTGTGATTTTTAGAAAAACAAGGCTACGGGGAACAAAGGGGCAGATAAGAATCTAGATTTAAATAGTGTTATTTTCTGTTAAGAATATAAAGTGACCTAAGTGGTCTTTGGGAAGTACCAACAAATTGGCCTGAGCAGGCAAGATCTGGAAAACTTGGCAGCCTTTAAACATTCTTTAAAATAAATTCTTGTGTCTGAAATAAGGGAACTGGAATCTAATGCTGCTCTGTCTGCCTAGTCTTCTTCCATTTTTACTTACAGGCTCAAGAAATTTCTTTGAGCTTGTCTCTCTTATGGCGGTGCATGATAAGGGTTGCTGCTAATGGAGTTACATTATGGGTGGGCAGAAGGACACATTCCCAGTCGTAGTTTAGCAAGTACTTACCTGCAGATAATGGTTTGCTTTGTTTTTAACCAGAAGATGTGCAAGCATTTTCTTACTTTAGTGTGTGTATTGGGTGGGGGCACGTGGGTGTCATCATTAGTAATTATAAATTCTCCACACCGTCCATCATTTTCTAGTGGAGAAATCCCTGCTGGCCTACCCAACATCCAACACTTCCTACTCTCAGTGCAACCTGAGTGGATGAATCAGTAGGATCTGCCTTTATCACCAGCCCTGTGCATCCAAGGAGGCTGGGCACATGCTTGCTCTGTATCAAAATATGAGAAGGAATGCTGTCTCAGCCTTGTGAAGTCCTTTCTTCCACTCAAAATTATCCTATTCAAATTATGCTTGGAGTAGCTACAGCTGTTTGTAGCTGTGAAGGGAGCTGACCAGGGGATAAGGCTGACACAAAGAGGGTGGATCTGTAGGGAAAAAGAAAGAGCTGTGTTCTTAGGAATTTAGGCAATGTTATAGGAGCCCTGAATTACCTAAACCTAGAACCAGACTGCCTGTTATAGGCCAATTAGGGAGTTGGGTTTTTTGTTGGATTTGTAGCCAAAAGCACTGTAACTGATACATCCTCCCCAAAGGAATCCATGTGATGTCAGGAACCATAAAACGGGGGACAGAGAGGGTAGTCCAGGTGGATGTAGCAGCCATGACCAATCTCAAGGTCTATCGGTTGGAACTTTTCCTGTTGTCTGGCTGCCTTTGGTCATTTTATTTTCTTTCTATTTCTTCTGTAGGATAAGGCATTGAAGTTATAAATTAAATGTTCATTAACTTTAAAATAAGGAGAGCTGAGACATCTGTGGCATTTATAAGGTGTGGGTCTCAGAGGTGGGGCCTTGGCATGTTCCCCCACACCCTGAACATGCAGGTGTGTATTGCAGCCTTGCCCTGCCTCCATAAGTAACTGAGTGGCTTGTGTGTTCTCCCAGCTACACTGTAAACACCATCATACTCATACGGCCCCAGGCATGAGGTGTCTGACCCCCAATGTTGAGGGCTAAAATACCAACTACAGAGCATTGCTTTATGCTAGGAATTACACTGATGGCTTTACCTGCACTGTCATATTAAATTTTACAGTAAGTGCAATAGGTACTAATATAATCTGTATTCTAAAATTAATAACACTGAGGCTTAAATGATAAAGTCACTTGCTTGAAGTCCCACAGCTAACATGAAGACTAAAAGCAGAAAGGCAGTGCCAACTAAACAGGTCTGATCCTTTTCATCAATAAAGCAGAAGTTTCTCCAAAGCTGCAAGGAAGGTTGAAAAAGTAGGGAATAAGATTGTTGGGAAAGGCTTAGATCAATCCTGATCTACCACTTGGGGCTGCCCACGCCATTCAGGCAAAAGAAAGTTGGAATCTAGTCACTAAGGAAGGAAAAGAATGCTATCACTGCCAGCCACACATTTGAAAGTGAGGCTACTGGAATACGGATAGATGGTAGAGATATCCCCAACCTACTGATAGGACAGTAGAGATGTATAGGAAAGTGTCTAACAGGGCAGAAGAAGAGGGCTTGTCTCCTTATACTCTGCAGCTCTTCTCACTGTGCCATTCTTCATGTTTCTATAAAGGGTTTGCTTTCATATCACCTACTCAATTGATTCCTCTCATTCTTTTGAAGGAGGCTGGGAAGGTCAGAACATCCCTGGTGTCTCATGGATAGAAATTAAATGCCTTTGTAGTATCCCTTTGGTTTTGACAGCTTGTGGCTTCATTGTTCTTCTATTCAAGAAACCTAATGAATTCCTTCTTTATCTCTTCCTTGACCCACCTGTTGTTCAGCATGACTTTATGTGTGGATGAAGATTTTTGTTGGGTTTAAGTTCTATTTTTATTCTGTGTTGGTCTGAAAAGATACAAGGTATAACTTCTGTTCTTTTAAATTTGTTGAGATTTTATCTGTGCCTAAGATATGATTAATTTTGGAGGATTACCCATGAGCTGACAAGAACATATACTCAATTTTATTGGTATGGAATGTTCTGTATATGTCTGTTAAGCCCATTTGTTCTAAGGTTGTATTTAAGTCCATTGCTTCTTTGTTTCATTTCTGTTTGGAGGATCTTTCCAGTTCCCTCAGGGGTGTTGAAGTCTCTAGTTATTATGGTGTTGCAGGATATCATATTGATAAGATATGATAGGGTTTATTTTATCTGTCTCAGAACATTTAAGTTGGGTGCATATTTATGATTGAAATATCTTCTTGTTGTATTGTTCCCTTGACTAGTATATAGTGTCTATCTTTGTTTTCTTGATTTTTGTTGGTTTAAATCCAATTGTATTTGCTAATAAGATTGCAAACTCTGCTTTCTTCTGATTTCTATTTTTATTTTCTGAAATATTTTCCAACCCTTCACCCTGAGTCTTGTTTTGTCCTTAGAGATTAGACGTGTTTACTGAAGACTATATATAGTTGACTTGTGCTTTTGTTTTATCCAGTCAGCCAGCCTATTCCTCTTCAGTGGGGAAGCCAATTCTATCACATCTGAGAAAATTGATAAACATAGTGGGGTTCTGTTTGTCTAATTTTGTGGAGATCCATTGCCTAGTTTTATCATAACTTGTGCCATTGTGGAAGCTAGGCTTTGTCCTTTAGTATCTGGGTATCTTTGCTGGTGGTCCATTATAATGGTTAGTGTGAAGAATAAGTCTGAGTACTCCCTTTAAAGCTGATCTTGTGGTGAATTTCTTCAATGTTTGCATGTCTGTAAAAGACATGATTTCTCCATTGAATATGAAACTTAGTTCAGCAGGATACAGAATCCTGGGATGAAAATTGTTTTGTTTAGGAAGGTTAAAGGCACATGAACACTGTCTTTTGGTTTGAAGTTTCAGCTGAAAAGTCCACTGTCACCCTAATAATTTTCCCCTTATAGGTAAGAATTTGCTTACCCCTGGCTGCTTGCAGAATTTTTTCTTTCATTTTGATTTTGGCCAAGTTAATTACAATGTGTCTAGGAGATGTTTTGTTTGTATTGAGTCATGCTGGGGTTCTGAAATTTTCTAGTGTATGAATTTCAGAAATGCAAATCGAAACTACCCTGAGATATCACCTAACCCCAGTGAGAATAGCCCATATCATAAAGTCCCAGAGCTGCAGATGCTGGCATGGATGTAGAAAGAAGAGAACACTTCTACACTGGTGGTGGGATTGCAAAGTAATACAGCCTGTATGGAAAGAAGTATGGATAATTCTCAAAGAGCTAAAAGTAAGCTTTCCATCTGATACTACAATCTCATTATTAGGTATCTACCAAGAAGAAAAAAAATAATTTTACCAACAGGACATTTGCATTAGAAGGTTCATTGCAGCTCAATTTACAATTGCCAAGATGTGGAATCAACCCAAGTGCCCATCAACTCATGAATGGATTAATAAACTGTGGTATATGTATACCATGGAATACTATTCAGCCATAAAAAGATGGAGACTTTACATCTTTTATATTAACCTAGAAGGAGTTGAAACACATTCTTGCTAGTTAACTATTACAAGAACAGAAAAGCAAGTATCTAATGTACACAATACTAATATGAAACCAATATATAAACAACTATATGCCAACCCAAGAGAAAAACACAATTAAATTCAAGTGGAGGGAAAGGGGGGAGGGGAAGAGGGAGGTGGATTGGTAAACTCTTACCTAATGGGCACAATGTAAGTATATAAAATACCCACCCCTGGATGAAAGGCTCAACTACAATTTGAACTTTACCTAACAAATTTAAACAATGTAACCTAATCATGTGAACCCTCATATTAATAGGAGGAAAAAATCCAGGGAGAGCCAAGTAACATGCCCAGGACTATTCCCTGTGTTTGTTCAGAACTGAACTATGGATCTCCTGGTGTTAGGCCAGATTCTTTTAGCAGACTGCATTGCTCTTTGTGATACTGTGGTCTCCCCAATAGTCTTTCTATTAATACTTACACCAGAACAGCGAGGCTCCCTACTCAGACACCCTGGGCTTTCAGAGGGAGGCCCAGCTGTCTTGGCACCCCAGGAGGAGAGCTCTGGCTCTCCAGAGATATGTGGGTAGAGCCCAGCCTGCAAAAGGGACTTGGTTCCCAGAGTGTCCCTGAGGAGGCAGGAACACTGTGCTGAGTGAATGCCCTGTAAACTTGAGTATGAGTGTTTCTCTCCCAGGTTGGCTTGACCTTTCAATGGGATCCTTAGCCCTTTTTGATCCTGTTCAGCATGTTCCCATGTTCCCAGGTTAGAACAGAGAGTGCCTCAGAGCGTTCTGACACACTGGGAAAAATACTATAGCCCAGCTCAGCATCTACCCACCGTGTGTGGAGTTGCTCCGGTAACAAGGCGTTGCTGCAGCTGGCAGTGTGTTTAGATGAAGGAGTCAATTACTCTGCTTTCTTCAGTTTAGGGATTTTTGTGCAATATTAGGATGAGTTTGGGTCCTTTTTTTTTTTAACCTAGGAAAAAGACAAACATCTTTTCTTAGCTAGAAGTAGGATTTTGCTGATAAAGTAGTAATTGCAGCAGAGGAATTATAGTATTTAAAATACCTGACTATTTTGATACATTTATTGACAGATAACTTTTTTTTCTTTCTAGTGAACAGTTGTACCAGCCTTCGGGATCTTGCCTTCACTGATTTTATGGGCATGCACAGGAGTACGTCCGCACTTTCACACAGTCTCTACTTAGACACAGGGCATTTACAGCCAAGCCTGCTGCAAATTACTGTGTTGCTCTGTGGTCTCTGATGGATGGTTACAGTGAGAATAACAATGTCAGGCAGGCTTATGTCATTCCCCTTCACCCACCACAATGAGGGTCTCCAGCCCTCCCTGCCCATTCAGACAGAGCCCTCATCCTCTGGACTCGGGTTGTTATCAGGAAGTTTTTATCATCCTAGTTTTACTGTCTTTTGCTCTTTAATCATTTCACTAAGGGAACAGTCTGCTACTGTATTTTTTCTCTTCAGTATGTTAAAAAAAAAAAAAAAAATGCATGTTTGTTTTTCTTCTAGCACCTGCCTGACTTGGAAAGGTCCTGTAGGTATACAGTAGATTTGATATCCCCTGGGTGGAGTGAGGCAGCCTGTTCCTTATGTATTGCTATAAATCCACCTGCTTTCAGGGTGATTGGGTTACATGGTCATTTAAAACAGACTGAAGGGTAACTGTAGCACTCAAACACAAACCCAACCTCTACCAAGACGTTTGTACTGATAAACCGTCTTGTCTTCACTGCATCTGGGGCCAGGCATGAGGCTACTTGTTGGGCAGGTTAATGTAGATCTTATTGAGCTGATCTTATGCGCTAGAAGAGAGACGTGTGGAGTCTGTGATATACTTATAGCAGGAAACTAACAAAGAACCAGACCAATCTTTTTGGCTCCCACCCAAGGACTATTTTTAAAAAGTGCTTACAGCACAGAATCTATTGGGTATTGGGTTGTTCAGTAGTTGAAACACCACAAACATGTTACTACTGGGAAAAGTTGCTGTTTATGGGAAAATAAAATTTTGCATCATTGTTCTCTGCCCAATGCTTATTACCAGCATGAATTACTTAAGGGAAGTATCTATACATGGACGGATGAAAGTGATTTTCAGTACCTATGGAGAAAGAATTGCAGAGCTTTTAACAAAGGGCAGAGGATGTAACTTCAAAATGTAAAAAGGTTTTAATTTGACCTATGGAAGCACACCTATTTTAAATTATTTATAAAGAAAATAAATGCACAAACGCTGCACTTGTGAAAAAGGAATGTTGTCAGGGTTTGAAATGATTATGTTCTCATTATAGAAAATTTAAAAGCCTTGAAAACATAATAATTGACAAACGCTGTCATAGCACTTGCACTATGTGGTAGGTTTCTGTATATCACATATTAAAGACGAGATTGAGGCTTTGCAAGGATAACTTGCTTAAAATTACCCAGTAATGACTGGCAGAATCTAAATAAACTCTAACCCTTGATTACTGGGTGGCCCTAAAAGCCACACCACCTAGAAATAATGAATCATAACAGTTGGCTTATTTTCTTCTGTGAGTATATGATGAAAATTGGGGCATGTGGGGGTGTAATGTTTTTTAGCTTTCTGCTTTCACATAGCATTATATTGGAAACATTCTTCCAATGTCATTAAGGGTGCTTTAAAAACATTTTAAGAACCATTAAAATTCCATTAAATTGATGTGCCAAAGGAGGGAAAAGTCATTGTAATATTTTCTTCATAATAGTAATGATTTTAACAATTGGTCAAAAAGTGACATGAAAAACAAGGTGTCTCATCCTCTTTGAAGATATGGTCTCGGTGTTTTATATTTATTATGCCGTTGTAACTCTAGGAAGGCAGTTCACTTGCTTAGGGGATGTTCATTGCTAATAGTTTCTAAACCCAACAGGATTAATATGCCCCCCTCCCCCGGGGTTATTTAATGATACAGGCCGTCCCTGGGTTATAAATGAGAGAGGTTCTGTATGTTTGTTCTTAAGTTGAATTTGTATGTAAGTTGCAACGGATACATTTACCTATTACCTGTACTGGCCTCTATTCATAACTGTGAGTTATACATAAGTTGAACGTTTGCAACTCGGGGACTGCTTGTGTTCCTAAAGCCATCTGTATATATCCAGCTACGATGTCCTATGTCTTGGGGGTGGGGGAGTCACTAACCCTGCCGGGAGGGGGATGATGGAGGCCTCTGGAAATGCTGGTAGGGCCAAGCAGAAGTGTGAAGGAGGGTGGCGTTTGTGAGGATGGATGGATGTGTGAGGAGGACACAAGGCCAGGAAGCCCTAAGCATGTGTTTGATGAATGACCGTTAGCCTTGCTTGTTTCAGTCAGTATCAGCAGTGGGGATGAAGCTTTGAAGGGCGTCCTTGGCCTTTCCATGTATTCCAACTAGCCTAATGCTTAGCTTTTACTTCTTCTAAGGCTAAATTGAATGATTTAATGCTGAATGTTTTATTGTTGTAGATAAAGTCAGTAAAAGAGTAAAAGGTACAGATTTTTCTGTTTTTTGGAGCCTGTAGGCCTGCCCATCTTACATCCAAGTGTGCTGCTCAGACAAAAACAGTTCTCAAGGCTACTTGTCCTGGGAGAAGTGTGGATTATTATATAATGACTGTCATGTGCTTGGTTGTTTGGGGAGACAACATAGGAAGACTAGAAGATTAAAATACGTTATTACTTGAGTTAATTTTCAGTGTTCGTTTCCACGTTGTGGGGGCCTTTGTCTTTCTCCTTTAGCTTGGTTCCCTCGTGGTAGAGAGAGAATGCATCGCTCGGGAAAGGGTAGAGGCTATGGGTCATGTAGCCTTTACATTTGAGTCTGGACTCACACATTTATTAGCTCTGTCCATGGTACATATGACTGTGGGCATTTCTTGTCTTGAGCTATAAAATGGATGTGATAATGCCACTGCCCCAGTTCCTCTGAGGATTAAATGAGATAATAAGAGAAAATTCTATGTGCAGCAGCCCAAAAGTCTCAAGAAAGAAGTCACTCTCTTTTAACTAGGGGTTGAAGGTGGTGTCCCTAATCTCTCAATTGAGATCTCAAAAATGTGTGTTCCACACAGTTTTCTTGAGTTTTTCAGGGAGTTTGTACTTACTCCAGTTGCTTATAGTTTTGAATCACTTGACAGCACATGCTTTACCAACTTTCCTCCCTTTCCTGTTTATTTCCTGCTTCCAGTGGACAGGGACATCACTTCTCTTCCCTCACTGCTTTTCGCTCTTGGTCAGTGGCTAAAGCATGCCTAGTTTTTCCTAACTTTTAATAGTAATGTTAAGCTTATAAAGGGATCTCATGCTTTATAGTACTTAGGTGACATGGGACAAATTATTTACCATCTCTGCACCTGTCAGCTCATTGATAATGATGTAATGGAAATCATTATATAATACATGTAGTGTTATACATGTAATAGTGTTTTATCATACATAATACACGTAGTAGTGTTTTAACTACTAAATTAAATGAGATCATGTATGCCAAGTCAGAATGCATGGCACAGAGTGGGCACTCAGTGACTGGGGACTACCTTAGAAGGACAGTCTTGCTCCTGGAAGCTTCCTGAGCACTACTGCCTCCACTGACTTCTTCTTTTGCTGGCATCCATTGTTCTCACCCCCCACTGGGTAGAGGGATTTCTCAGAGCTCTGTCCTTCTGTTCTGCACCTTATACTTTCCCTTGGAAGTTTCATCCACTTCAAGGCTTCAGCTATGACTTTTAGATCGATAACTTTTGAATTTTTTTATTAGCTTCAGTTCATCCAATTGTTTTTATCAGCATTTGGATATCCAGAGGAACTTTGAACTAAAAAACATACAAGAACATAGTTATTACCTTTCCCACTTACTGTCCCAAAACTGTTCTTCAAGGACATCTCCTCAGCTTCAGTTTTGTGCTCTCTGGGTTCTTGTTCCTCCTTTCCATTCCTAAATACAGGCACCTAAATGCAAATTCAGCACTGAGCCTTTATGGTAGAGTGGAGTCCTTCCACCAAGCTTTCCTGCCTCTTGTTAATAATGATGACAGCAACAGAACTGTAAAAACCAGACAACTGTGACAATGAGAAAAAGCACCATAATCACGATCACGTTTTGAGCCTTTACAGTATGTGACGCATCATCAGGGCTACCTAAGTCCTAGGTGAGGTGGGGGGACTCTGTCCTGGTCCCATGTTGTGAAGGCTTCATTCTCCCTCTTCTTCAGGCCAAAGGAATGCTCCTGATCAATGCCCACTGGCCTTCCTCAGATCTTGCTCTGGCTACTTGAGACCTCAGAATTCCCTGCTCAGTCTATGTTGAGCCTCCTTCCAGAAACCCCTGTAGGGGCCTCTTCCCTGGCTCTGTCTTTCAGAAGGCAGATTGTGCCACAGATGCACACGTCCTTAGGCCCAAGGGCTGACCATGAAGCAGCTGTTTGCAGGGGTTGTAGGCTTAGATTGTCTTGCAGACTGAGATGTGCGTATCTGTGCCTGTGAGACTCCAGAGCAGAGCCTGAGGGGTTGGGCCTGGGGCCTTCAATAGTAAATGTTAGAATGGTCCTGGGAAATCAATTAGGAATTTAACTAATGTAGATTCTTACCTAATCATTATAACAGTTCTTGAGGTGAGGATAGTGAGGGTTGAAGAAGTTAGTACGCAGGTTGTAAATGGCACAGCCTGCATTTTACCCCAATTACTTGAACTCTAAACTTTTTTTCTATGACAATTCTGCTTTCCATTTTCTACATTATACCCAGAGTTCCATTTTGTAGAAAATGTCTGGGATTATATTATTCCCTTGATTAGAAATCTTTCTTTAGCTCCTCATTCTCAGCTGGCTAAAGACCAGTCTCTCTGGAATGGCACTGAAGACGCTTCCAACCCTGGCTCTAATCTACCTTGTGAAATTCGTTGCTCACCAGCCTTCCCACCGTGACTTCTCTACCCAGTCGCCACGAGGCTTGAGCTGCTCCATGAACCTGCTCTGTGCCTCTGCACTTCCTGCCTCAGCTGGGAATGTCCTTTTCCTTTTTCACTTGGCTGACCCCAAGTTCTGTCCCCTCCAATTCAAAGCCAAACTAATATCACCTTTTCTATGAAGACACTTGTATTTCTCTAGACAGATCTCCTGCACTCCCGTCGTACCTTCTTGGTTGACTTTGTGTACCTTAATGCAAGTGTTCATTGCCTTGTACTTACGTGTGCACAGTATCGCTTGTCTGTTACCTTTCCCAGCCTGTGGATTCCACCAGGGCGCAAACTGTGTGTCTTATTCTTCATTATATACCTACCATTTCATGCAGTACCTCGACAAATAATAGGCTAAATAAATATTTATTAAAGAAATGATATATTTATTACTAAAAATCTTATATTGTCCTCACAAATGGATCCCGATCTTAGTTCTAACTGTTGAGTGATCTGCTAATGGATTTTTAAGGCACTTTGACATCATAACTGAAAACTTCTATTTCATAGCAAAGTATTACTTTACATTTAGCCTACCATTTCATTCTCATGATGCATAAGCGATTGTATAGATGTATGCACATATTATTTGTGAGCTTTAGGTGAGCCCTGATTAGAACATGAAGTCAGGTGTTTTTTTTCCCCCTCAGAGTGATTCGTTTTGTTTTTAAGTTACTTGTCTTTGGTTATATAGACTTTTCTGAAATAGATTTAAGCCATAGAGTTACTGCTTTTCAACAGGTAGCTATATATTTGCATAAGTCTACCAGCCTATAAAAAAGTCTATTACCGTATTATCCAGCTACTTTCTCTTTTTCCCTAAGATCTGAGGGTTTGAGTTAGGAAGCTATAGTTATTTCTATAACTATAGAAATATACCACTCCATGGCTGAGGGATACTGCTCTCCTGCTGGAGATTCTGGGCAGAGAGCTAACTATAGACTGCCAGTTGGAGCATTTTCATCATGAAAAAATCATTAAGTAACAAGATGCATGTAGCTCCACGATTGAGGGCAGGACAGAACAATTTCCGTAGGCATGTTTCAAGCTGTGAGTATATTCACACTCCAAGCCCAAAAAACTGATTGTAGGAAAACAAGTCGTAGGAAGAAGCAAGATTAAATTAAGTGTATGATTTTAAATTATATACTTAAAGGCAGAGGCACATTCCAAAGGGGTGTGGAGGAATTTCTTGCCAGTCTCTCTTGCTTCTTCCTCCACCTACTCTATAAGTGTATGTGATTCTTTATTCAAAGGTAGGAACGTGCATTGTACATATTCTGTGTCTATTCTCTTTTTTTTGCATAACATTTTCAGTGCATTTTCCTGTGCTCATAAACACTTCAGAATATTTTCAGTTACTATGTTGTTCCATTCTATAGAGGTACCATGATTTAAGCTTATTGATCTATATAACACATAAAACTATGATAAAAATGTTTAAATGTAAAACGTAGTTACATTTATGATTTCTTCCCTTAAAAAAGCTTTTTTTAAAAGGAAATCTGGGTCAAAGCATAGTAATATTTTCAAGTTCTTGATATATGTAGACAAATCGCTTTTTATGAAAATCTTAAAGAACAGAAACTTTCTGTGGTGTCACAGGAAGTGGCTCTGTGGGCAACTGTAATGTGTCTAGCATTTCACAGTGGCAAGTTGTAAAATTCAACCCCTTCATGATTGCCATGGGAGCTGCTGTGAGGAAGTGCAATGATGGATTGACAATGGACAGAAAGAAAAGAGTCCCTTGGTGAAAGATTCTTCACAGTCTTGCTGGGTGTAAAAGGCTTAATCTAGTCCTTGGAACAGTTTAAGAATGACACAGTGGTAACCCTTGCAGCTACCTACTGCGACCTGCGGCCATGGGCCACACACTGATTTTGTGAGGACCTTTTTCCTTATCTATGGTGTCAGATATCAGGAAAAGTATGCATGAACCTTTCTTTTTTTGCTAATCTGCTTTCATTGGCATTTGTGTCTTTATAGCGTGACCTAAGACAACTGTTATTCTTCTAGTGGGCAGCAGAGAAATAAAAAAGGTCCAGTGCCCACCCTCTCTCTTGTCCAAGAGTGAATTTTCTTCTCTTTCTCTCGAGTCCTTCATTAGTAAATGCCCATAACAGGGTCATGAATGGCTTAATGATGGGAATGCATTCCGAGAAATACCTTGACAGGTGATTTTGTCATTATGTGAACATCAAGACTGTATTTACACAAACCTAGATGGTACAGCCTGCCTATGACACACCCAGGCTATATGGTATAGCCCATTGCTCCTGGGCTATAAGCTGGTGCAGCAGATAACCGAACTCAATATAGCAGGTAATTGTAACACAATGGTAAGTATTTGTGTATCTAAACATAAGTAAACAGAGAAAGGGTACAGTAAAAATACAGTAGCAGAGATAAAAATGGTGCATCTGTGAAAGGCACTTAGCATGACTAGAGCTTGCAGGACTAGGTGAGTCCTTGGAAGTGAGTCCATGAGTGGATGGTGAGGGAATATGAAGCCCTAGCATGTTACTGTACACCATTGTCCACCTTATAAACACTGTGCACTTAGGCTACCCTGATTTTATTTAAAAATTCCTTCCTTTACGATAAATTAACCTTGGCTTATTGTTCCTTTTTTACTTTATAAACTTTTAATTATTTAAAACGTTTTTATTCTTTTTGTAATAACACTTAAGACACAAACACAGATTTACTTTCTTTATATCCATATTCTATAAACTTTTCTCTATTTTAAAACTTTTCTCTTTGTTTTTTCAAATTTTATTAGAAATGAAGACATAAGCATATTAGCCTAGGCATATCCAGGGTCAGAATCATCAACATCACTGTCTTCCATGCCTTGTCCCACTGGATGGACTTCAGGGACAATAACACACACGGAGCTTCCTCTCTGATAACATGCCTTATTCTAGAATAACCCCCGAAGGGCCTGCCTGAGGATATTTCACAGTTAACATTTTTTTTTAATAAGTAGAAGAAGTAACTGTAACGTAATGATTAAAAAAATATGGTTTAGTGAATACATAAACCAGTACCATGGTCCTTTATTATCATTATCAAGTGTAACGCTCTATACATAATTTTTATACTTTTATACGACTGGCAGCATAGGGGGTTGTTTACACACCAGCATCAGCACAAACAGATGAGTAACATGTTGTGCTGCAGATGACTATGATTTTACTAGACAATAGGAATTTTTTGGCTGTGTTATAAACCTAAGGACTACTGCGGCCTGTCGATAGAAATATTGTTATGCTGAGCACGACGGTATTTACCCCTCCTCGTTGAGTTGTGAGAGTTTAGTGAGACAACGTGTAGCACAGGGACTGGCAGACTAAAGGTTATAATAAATGGCACTTCTGTGACTTCAGCTGTCATTCTCCCTTGCATCTGTAAGGAATCCTTTGGATGAAAGTGAGAGGACACTTGACCCCAAGAAAAAGGCCAACATATGTGTTCACCACAAGGTATGTGTCCGACCGAATGAGAAGGCCACTACCTGAGAACAACCTTCTTTAGGATTCAGAAAACTTTAGTATTTTTTTCCTCTGATTATCTAAAACTTATATCTCATGGCAGAAGTATTAGTATTGGTAATCCTAGATTGCAGACGTAAATACCAAGCTATTATCCATCTTTAGTTTTTTTCTCCAAAATGAATACAAATTTAATTTCCTTTATAAATTGTCTTTTTTACCTGTCATTGAATATATAGTTTAAACATTGCAAGAGGAGTCGATAAAAACTTTAAAATGAAAAAGCTAAGCCCATTGATATTGTAACAAATGCTTTTGTATTTACATTGCTTTCGAGTTTGCAACTTACATTTAAAATTCGACATATCAAATAGCAAAAATAAAATCCAGTATTGACAAATTTTCAGAGGATTGATAAATGTACTTTATTGTTATTTTATTATAGAACATTGGTTAGAATAGTGAGGCCAATAATGTAAATGGAGGTTTTCTTTATGGATTAAAAAACATGTGTAGTTGCTGCAAAGAATACTTGGATTATTGATGTAAATACCAGAAAGAAATGGAAGAAATTGAGTTCTATATTTAATATTTTGTCACTATTCAGGCAAATTTACTCACTGTTTCGAGCTGAGCTGGAAAAGGAAGGGATTTGATAGTCATTTTTCTTAAGAGCCAATGGTTTTGTGGCTTAAAAAAAATATTTTCTTGGCCATCTGGTGACCATAGTGATATTCACCAATGAAGTATGTAGCACTGTTTCTAGGATGAGTTCGTGAACTTAATTGTCATGCCCCTGCTCTGATGGTCATTTCAGACAAAGAGTTCAAAAATGGCTTTGAAGGGTGGACTAGGCACTGGCATCAGTGCATAGCTTCCCGAGGGGAGGACCTTAAAGGTGACTGTGGTGATATTGAGCAGTGAGGTATGTGGCACTTTTTCTAGGACAAGTTCACAAACTTAATTGTCTGACCTCATATATATCCTTTCATACCATTTGATTTTTTAAATATATATGTGTACCTTTTATAAGAAAATTATAAATACTAAGATTATGTCTTGATTTTTTTATCATAAAATAAATTTTATGATAAATTTTACCATATTATTTACAATTCTTTTTATTAGACTGAATCATATAAAATTGCCAATAGTCAACCTATTTGGACCTAGAAACATGGCAATTTCATATGCCCAACTTAATAATTACAGTAGACTTGTTGAGAAATCTTGAAAGCCTATAGGAGAAACGAGGTTTTATAAACTTCACAGCTATATCCCTAGGGCCTAAAACAGTTCCTGGAGGGTGAATCAAATCTTTGTTTTGAAATATAAAAGGATGGATACTGCAAAAATAATGTCATTAAAGCAGAAAGAAGATGGAAACATTTTAACTGTACTGTAGAGAAAATCAATTAGGGAACCAGTTCCAATTGGCTCAATGGAATTAGTTCTGGCAAAAGCTTAATCAATGAAAATTCATCAGTGTTGGTGTGAACTGTTTAAAGCATCCATATTCATAAACACGAATAATAACATCCCAATGTCACAACAGGGGGGGTAAGAACCTTTCTGTACTCAAGTTAGGAAGGGTATGAGTGTGGCTTGCACCCAGGAACTGGTTCCAAAGCCAAATTCTTTCCACATATCCAAACTACCTGCACCTTCTTATAACTACACACCAACTGTCAGATACAATGCACTGCTTCATGAATTATCATTCAAGATAATTGATATTACTTACTTGGGACCTGTTTCCACTCTTAACTCGGTGGACATTTGAATCACCATTTTAAAGCAGTGTGCCATGTGCATAGCTGATGAGGACCTGTCTACCCCCCACAGGCTGGAGGACCTGGGTTTTGAAAACAGACATTTACCAACATGTGACCTCGGGAAAGTAGCCTAAGACCTCTTATTTCTAGTTTTACTAGCAATTAAATCTCTACCTTCAAACATTATAGTCAAATAAATTAGTAAATATGAAACACATGTAGCATGGTACTTTGCACATACTAAGCCACATGGAAGCCATTTCAACCAGAGCCATGGTTGTTATGTGAAAGAATTCAGTTATTTAATAAATAGTTTAGATCATAGAATTCTGGAATTGTAGCATATAAGCAGACCTTAGCAATGCAAGGCATCTTCGTGTTCCATCCCATCCAGGATGTTACAGAACAATCAACCTAACATTGGTTTTACTTGAAGTTCATATTTGTGCATGTGTTGGAAGATTGTTACTGGTAAATCTGAACTCTTCCCTTATTCACCTATTTTAATTTCTCTTTGTCCATTGTTATCTCCCAGCTAATAAGGCTGGTCTGTGAACTGTAATGATGCAGCTAAAGAAATACGTTCAGTCTCCTTGACATGCCAAGATACAGTGTCAAAGTGCAGACGATGTCTTCCTCATGCATAGAAAACAATTCTTCTTTAAGAAATGATGACATGTCGGGACATGAAACCTGGGGCCACTGCCTTTCTTTAATTAGGCAAGAATGAATTTGCATGTGCCTGCGCATAAAATATAATTGCTTAATGTAATTGAATGTTGGTTTTTGGTGTGCCCTTTTCCCAATGAGGCAACATCCTGAAAGCTCAAAAGATGATTTATTCTACTACCGAAGGTGCGAGGAGGATTGAGTGTGTGCCACATTGCATCTCCGTTATGAGTTTCATCCTGAGACCCAATTAACAGGCCTGTTATTCTCTTCCATTAAAATTGCTTAAAAAAAAAAAAAAATGAAAGCAGGAGGTTTTATGATATGACTGAGCAAGAAACAAAATTAGTTTTACCCCCTTGTATTTTCTACATTTCTACATGTGTTGGTCTCCGATCGAAGTCAGGATCTGAAGCTTGTGATACCACTCTAAGGGGCTTCTGGGTCTGAGGGGATGACAGAGCTTGGATGCTAAGGAGAGTAGGTAGTTCCCCACACCTCTTTCACATACATGCATGCACACACACACACACACACACACACACACACACACACACACGGTGGAACCTGCCTGCCCAGGGATCAGTGTGGCAATAAAAAGTCCATCCTCACAGAGCCCTAAGCCCAGCCAGGGAGTGTGACCTCTTCTCTGATGTATACATTGAGTACTGGGCATAGTCTTTTCCCATAAAGGCAAGGCCTCTTAACTTGGAATCCCTGTGGAATGGTGGTCTGCGAACCCATGAATCCCCTGAAATAATATGTGCCCTTCCCTAAGAACAGGGTCTTTTGCCAGATGTTGTACATGTGAACCAAAAAAGGTTGAGAAGCACATCTGTTCTAACTTTACTCTGATCTTTTGAGATGAAAGGAGGTTGGAAAGAACTTGGTCTTGAGAATCAGATGGATTTGGATTTGAGTTGTTTCCAAAACATTTTAGGTATGTGCCTTGGGCAGGCTATAAAACCCCTCTGAACCTCCATTTTCTCAAGGGTTAAACAAAGGTAAGAATGCCCATTTTAAAGTTGTATCGATAGATTAAGATCAGAGAAAGAGCAAATGCTAATTTTTTTCTCTGTCTTTCATCTTATGAATATAGATGGCAGCAGGCACCTGTTCTGTCCTTGCTAGATCTTCCCTAGCACCCACCTGGTGCCTGGAACATAGTCGTCACTCAGATGTTGGTTGAATGGATGACTGAACTGACGGTTGGATGGAGTGTCTTGGTTTAGTGCCTGAATGAAATCTCTGTCTATAATGATATTTCCTCAAAGCAGAGGTTTTCTGAGAGAGATCTTGGTGTTGTAGTTGCTTTTGTTAAGACCTTCCCAGGACAGTTAGCCCCTGTCCTGTGCAAAATCTTTATGGATATATGAAAGTTAGATCTGCTTATCTCATGCTAAAAATCATGATCTGTGTTGGGGATTTTGCCTATGTTAAGGTTGGGCAAACTATAGCCTGTAGGTTAAATGTGGGCATTTGCCTGTTATTATAAATAAAGTTTTATTGGAACATAGCTGTGTTGATTGATTTACTTATTGTCTATAATTGCTTTTGTGCTACAGCAGAGTTAAGTAGTTAGGACAGAGACCATGTGGATGCATGGTGTAAAATATATATGAACTGTACCTTTATAGAAAAAGTTTTACAACCCTTGATATATATCGTCTGTACTCTTTACTACAACATGCAGGATTAGTATAAGAGGGAATTTTTGGGCCCTGCCATGTGCCTGAGGTCTACTGCAACTTCCTGAGCCTGACTAGATGTAGATCCATCGAGCTACTTCCGCGTAGCAATGACTCAAGAAGGCCCGGCCTGAAACTGCCTCTACCTAGATGCAGCCAACGTGGTACCATGCCATTGGCCCAACCCTGTCACGCACCTCATCCTCTGCCTTCTTTCCCCGCCCTTTCCCCACGCTCTATATAAGCAGCTGCTTGATGCAATAAAGTTGAGTTCCTGCTTAAAATAAATAAATAAATAAATAAATAAAATAAAATAAAATAAAATAAAATAAAAAAGAGATAAGGGAGCTAAGAACCCAACAGAGTTAAGCATTTTGATTGAGATTGAACAACTTATAAATGGTTAGGGTTCAAATCAAAACCCATGTTCTCTCCACTAAATACTAATACCATTTAACTCAGCCAAAACCCTGGTGGACCAACTCCATCTACCAGTCCCGTCTGGTGACCAGGACTTACTTACATGGGGAGCAGTTCACTGATGTCCCCTGAAGTCATCTATGGTGATCATGGCATTCGTCATGGCTCAGCAATATCAATTGTCTGATTGTAGAAGAAGGTGAGAGAGCAGAATAAGGATTTTCAAGGCCAATATTGCAGATGGCAGAGTAATGTGCATATGCGGTTGTTTATATGCAAAGATGATGCTGTTCCCCAAGGGTCAACAGGTTGAGCATTTCCAAAAGGGTTTTCTTTGCTGCTGAACATGGCATTCTGTCTCTCTGGGCGCCCTTGGTGAGTCTTATGTAAATACTTAACACATTTTTAGAAGGAAGCTACTAAGTTGTGAGAGCCTCTAAGCTTGGTTCCTGGTACCGTGCCTCACTGGCAGATCTGAACTTAATGCAAGGCTTAAGTTCTAGTTTTTTCACCCTGAATTGATCCTGATGGAAATTTGTTTCACGGGTTTACTTATGAAGTTCTGTGCTTCTGCTAACATTCCATCTGCCTGTGATTCCTACTTCTCGCTCTGCTTTCACCTTTCAATTAATTTTTCCAACCTTATAAACTAGTTATGAATCAACAAAAGAAACAAAAATTGGAAAATTCAGCCATTCCTGCTGTAATTAACAGCACAGCAGTGTTTGCCTTGTAACTGTGACAACCTGACAATAAGATAACAGTGACAAAGTTATATCCACCCAACTGGATATAACAGAGTTGGGTATATCCATCTGTCAAAGGATGTATCTATGAAAATGGCCATAGTGTTTGTCAATTGTCAGTGAGAATGGCTGCTTGTGACATTGGGCTGCTGAGGGCAGGGATGGGGATGAGGAAGGCAGATTTCTTCCTGATAGAGGCTATTTTGTTACGTCCTTGTGGATGGCATTAGGGAGTGTTTGTGACCCTCAACTCATCAGGCGGGGACCTGCTGTTGGAGATTCCAGGGGAATGCAGGGTGGACAGGGAGGAATCAGAGCTATAATTAACTTGCTGTTTCACTGCGTTCTACAACAATGATTCTTATTTCTCCAAAGATGAAATACCGTGGTTTAACTTTGTAGCTTTCATACTCTCCAAAAATCAATGAATCTTTATGCTGAAAATATAAAACAGATAAAAACTGGGCTGCTCGGATGTAAGGGTGGGTGTAGGAACCCAGTAAAATGAAGTAACATTTCACTTTCATGCCAGTGTATCTCCATAGGGAAATAATGGAGTTGATTAAAATTCTTGGTCTGTGGTTTAATTATTTAGAGTGGAGGCTTGTAACAGAAAGATATTTTGTCTTTCTAACTCTTTTGGTTTATTCTTAACATATTTTAGTGTGCTGTTTTTCTTTAAACTTTAAAATATCCAAGTAGCTATCCACGTATTTTTTTTTTTTTGGTCCTTCCCCAACACACCGGGAAACATTGCATCCAGATGCCTCTTAGTGGCCAATGTCATTGATGGTTCATGTATATTTCTGCCTTTGGTGAGTCTTGTGTACATAGTTTTACTGGAACATAGCCAGCCATATTTAACAAATTTGGTTTTGCTTTTTTTAATAAAACAAATTTATTAAAAACTATCACAAAATTTAGATCAACCTCTTAATAGACACCATAGAGCAAATTTTAATATTATAAATGACTGTTGAATACACTGAGTTGGGGGAGGAGTTGACAAATTGATATAATTTCAATTTATAATGATATAGCAGAGTGCCAGTGGAGAAGCAGTGGCTTCCTAGGTAAGGAGGAGGTATGAGGCATAGGAATCTGCATTTAGTGGTGTTTCCTAGGGCTGTTAACCTCGTGTGTGGGGTCTGAGCAATGCCAATTTGAGAAAGAGCAAAGTTATGTTCATGGACTGGTGATAGTCCCAGTGTCTGCTAATTAGTTATCAGCTAAAGAACATCCTTGGGTTTGCTCCTCCTGTAGTCACATGAATAAGGCAGGATGCTGATGTGCTAATATTTCTACACAACTTTTCTGCTGTGTTTTCTTCAAGCCCACATACATTCTCATTTTGGGGTATTATTCTTGTGTATGAGTGTAGTGGTGTTTTGGGGGTGGGTGTACATACGGCTTATATCGCCTGACTGCCAGCTTTGCTGAACTTACATGTGGTCCTTATTTATGTGTTTGCCAGGGAGAAATGCCTGCTGCCTCTCCAGTTGGCTCTGGAATCCAAGAATGTGAAGCTAGCCCAACATGCCTTGGCAGGGATGCAGGTATGGCTTTGAATGAATGCATTGGTGTGACAGAAACTGACAGGCCACATGGGCATTGAAAAAGCAAATAGTTAGCATTTTAAATACTGGTTGTTAAGGATCCAGACAGAAATTTGATTGAACTAAGAAATAACCATAGAGGATAATAGGATTTTCTTATATTCACCAGAATTTCTCTGTGTACAGAATTCTGTTGAGCCTTTGTAATCAGATACTGATTCATGGGAACCTAGCTAAGCCCACACAGATATGAAATATTTTCCATGACGTCCAGTTTTCAGGAGACCAAGGGATCCCAAGAAAGAGACCCTAAGTTTACACAAATTCAAATCTTATATACCTCCAACATCTGTGGTTCCATGTAATAAGAGCTGTTGGTAAACTGAATTTTTTTTTTAATTATTTTACAGTTGAGTTGGATTAATCACTTTTGTTTCCAGAGCAAGATGGGGAAGACAAAGAAATGTAATTTAATAGGAAAAGTCAGATTTGCTTGATCACATTTCTGTCTCTGAGCATTTGCATTTTACACCAACATAATGGTCAAATTTCAACAGTGAAAAGATAGTGACTTTTTAAATACATTAACTTTTTAAGGTAGTTTTGTTTCTGTGAGATAAGTATTGGGAAACTGAAGACTGTGGGGCTTTGTTCAGCATTTCGATGGCTTGGTAGCACTTGACATATCTTTTCATGTCAGTATGGATTATTTTATAGTCAGAGTTTTCATAGGGACCTTTTTCAGAGAGGTCCCTAAATTTAACCTTTCAAGAGTTAACACATAGAAAGAGGGAGAAAATAGCTCTTTTTCCCTTAGTGGATTAGAATTAGATAATGTATTATTTAATATGCAACAGCATTTGAAATTTGTAAACACTGCCAATAATGTTATTAAAAACCTTTTGCTTTTCTCCAAGGTAACTAGGCCACCCATAAAAATGAATGAGAATTTGTTTTGACCTGACACTTTTTGTTCCTTTTTTTCTAGTATTGTATAGATTTTCCATTCAGCTTCTCTTGTTTTTAACCTTGAGCATTCTGGATTGCATTACCATATTTTTAAGAGCTTACCAAATCGTGTTAATTTCAGTGACTTGGTAAGCTGTGGGTCTGCCTTTGACCATTCCCGGCTGCCTACTGTTAAATTTAAGCACATTTTCTGGTCTCTATCATTTTAAGTAAAAATAGCTTAGTATATACACTTTAACTCTGGGCTGTCCTGGGTATAGTATGTGACTCTAAAACAATTCCTTTTGAAAGAATAGAGGCAAAATGTCAGGGAGTCTTAAGTAAGCTGGTTTGAAATACTTGTTTTCCAGATATGCAATGGCCTGGTAAAGGAGGAAGTCATTACACTGGATGAATCAGAATCTCAAAAGTTCTTCACAGGCTGTATCTCTAAGCCACATTAGAAAAGAACAAATTAAACAAGGATAAATATAATGTTCTATGGTGGGTCTCAAAAATCAATTGCACCAGGACAGAATGGGAGAGAGCTTAATTGCAGCCTTATGAATGAGAATTACAGGTTGCAGGGTAAGTCAGCACTGCATGAGCTGTGATTACCAGCTAAGCTCATTGGACCTGAGAATGCAATTCAAGTCACCATCCCTCTGTAATACTGGACCAAAACCTTGAGGTAGTGCATTCACTCTAGAGGTCACACTCTAGGCAAGAGAGAACCAGTGAAACCTTACCATATAGCACTTGAAGGTGCCTGAGGTTAATATGAAGAAGAAAAGACTTGGGCAGTCCTGACAGCTGACTGCAGACATTTCAGAGGCTTGATCCACATGGCTCCAGGGAAAGATGAAGGAGAAGTTGTAGACAGGTGGATTTGGGTGCAATCTGAGGAAGGATTTTATGCAAAACAAGAATTGGAAATAGAAAAGCGCTATCCTGTGACGTAGATTCCTGGAAGTCCTACAGAAAGTGAATTTTGTCTTGTTTAAGTTTTTGAAGGATTCATTTGCTGATGAGGAAATACACTAAGATTTCTGGATTTGGCAGCGCCCTAGCTCAGTTGGCAGGATGCCAGCCACATACTCCTAGGGTGGTGGGTTCGAACTCAGCCTGGGCCGGCTGAGCAACAATAACAACTGCAACCAAAAAATAGCTGGGCATTGTGGTGGGTGCCTGTAGGCCCAGCTACTTGGGAGGCTGAGGCAAGAGAATTGCTTAAGCCCAAGAGTTTGAGGTTGCTGGGAGCTATCATGTCACGGCACTCTACCAAGGTTGACAACTTGAGACTCTGTCTCAAAAACAAACAAACAAACAAACAAACAAAAAAAACATTTCTGGATTCATAAATAATTCTCAAATAAATGACAGTTCAGTTCACATTAGGACGTAAAATAGATGCTCACCTGAATAAATGAACTTGTTTTCCAGTATAATGACTCTTGCCTGTAGCACTCTGGGAGGCTGAGGCTGGAGGATCACTTGAGCTTAGGAATTTAAGACCCCCCTGAGCAAGAGCGAGACCCCCCTCTCTACTAAAAACAGAAGAATTAGCTGGCTCGGCTCAGTGTTGTGTGTCTATGCAGGGGTCCTCAAACTGCGGCCCCGCGGGCCACATGCAGCCATGTGATTGTTTTTGTTCCTGTTTTGTTTTTTTTACTTCAAAAAAAGGTATGTGCAGTGTGCATAGGAATTTGTTCGTAGTTTTTGTCTTAAGCAATAGTCCGGCCCTCCAACAGTCTGAGGGACAGTGAACTGGCCCCCTGTTTAAAAAGTTTGAGGACCCCTAGAGTCTCAGCTACTCAAGAGGCTAGAGCAAGAGGATTTATTGAATCCAGGAGTCTGAGGTTGCTGGGAGCTAGGCTGATGCCACTGCTCTTTAGCCTGGGCAACAGAGCAAGACTCTGTCTCAAAAAAAAAAAAGCAAAATGGAATCCACAAGACCTTCTCCTCTCCTGTGACAAGCTATATTCAGAAAGGGTATGTATGTGTGTGACTGTGGTGTAAGGCTGGATTCCTCTCGGCACATTCATTCCTGGTCCCCACCACCTAAATAATCTCTACAGCTGGCACATTAGAATTTTACTTCATGAAATTTAGAATGAATTATCTAATATCAGGAAAAGGAATTTGCCAAGAACAGTTTGCCCAAGGATGCATTTTTCTTTTTAATAGCACATAGCATGAATTCTTTCCTAATGGCCTCCAGCTATGTACCTCCCGAGTAAGAAAAATGATCATCAATACGTAATAAGATACAACAGAATAAGGCGGCAGGGGACAGCCTATCTGTGATCGTTGCCTTGTGCCTCTTCACAGAAGCTTCTGTCAGAAGAGAGGTTTGTCTCCATGGGAACAGACTCTGATGAGAAGCAGCTGCTCAATCAGATCCTGAATGCTGTGAAAGTGACGCCTTCGCTCAATGAAGACCTGCAGGTGGAAGTGATGAAGGTTGGTTTGACGTGGCCACCAGTGTGCGTCACTGGGGCAGGAGCATGTTCTGACCCTAAGCACTTGTTATCTTGAAAGTCCCTCTGCATTACGGTCATGCTAGCTTACTTTCGTTTGGAACAGATGGTTATTTTTGCTTTTGGTCTCCCCAAATTGCATTGTTTACCAGCAAAAAAGTGCAATTTTTATAAATCGATGAGACTTGGGGACCCGTCTTCCATATCCAGTGTTGCTAGGAAGTACATTTATCACCTTTTAGGAGATTAGCCATGAGTAGCTCCAGCTTGGGGTAGATCTCATCATTGTGTGTACTCTGCCTGCTTGTAAATGTTAAACCAAAACCAAGGCCTAATGTTTTGCTCTGTACTGAAATATTAGAATGGCCAGATTGGGGGTAGAAGATTATACTTGAGAGGCATATGAGAATCACATCCTTTTTTGGTCCCTCAAATTATGTGAACCTTATCTCCCTAACCCAGTTACTATGTCCCTTTTGGGGGTGGCATTTGTCTGTCTCCTTTTCCCTTTTGTTCCCTTGAGAATCATGACTGGGAGTCCCTTCTGCTGATGAGAGAGCAGCGAGTTGGGCAGAAAAGGATGGAAATCTCTCATACTGGAATAGTAAATTGGTGAAAGAAACACAGCAGGAACTAATAAGATGGCTTTTAATAAGGTAGCCTGTCCTTTTCCTCCATAGAACATTTGTAGAGGAATATTCAAGAATATGCGTCACATAATGGTTGATTTCTTCCCAGAAATGGACCCAGGGGGTTTCGTCTTGGATAAGAGACTTCAGTGCTTTGGTTTCAGTTGCTTTGTTCTGTCATGACATTTTCTTGATGCCCAGGGCCTACTCCAGCCCTGCTGGTGGGCAGTGCAGGTGTGGGGTTCAGAGCTGACTCTGAAGTCAGCCTGCCCGTGTTTGAGTCCTTATCCCCCCTCTTCTGGGCAGCAGGTACCTGCACAAATTCCTTAACCCCTCTGGGCCTTGATGTTCTCAAAGGAAAATAGTAGTATCTACCCAATAGGATTATTTTGAGACTGAAATAAGGAGACATTTGTAAAGAACTTAGCACAGTGTCAGCACAAAGCGAGCGCTGTAGAAGTGTTACATGTTACTACTGCGACCACTGTTGTCTACTGCTGCTGAATCGGAATCTCAGGGGACTGGTCTAGGGATATGCAGTTTTTAGTGTCCTATGTGATTCTTAGATATGCTAAACATCGAGAACCCCCAGGGTGGCTGATCTTTGAGGTCTCGTTCATCTTGAGCTCTTTTTGATTCTTGTACCTACAGCTTTGCCTTATCCTTTGATGTAAGTTTGACAGCTGTGCATTCATAGGAACCACAGAGTAACTCCCTCTAGATTTGTTTCACTTCTCTATCACCTCTGTGCCACTCTTGAAAGAGAGGCAAAGCCAGCTTCCAGGCTAACTGGTTTTGAGACTTCCAAGTCTAGCTGGTGAGTTATTCTTCTGCTATTAGATCTCCAAATACTGGAGGGTGAGCTTTGGTGTTGTACTAGGAGATGCATTGCACAGATTATATGTTATTCTGGAAATTCTCTTAGGAATAAGTTTTTTATGGAAACACAGAAATTTGTATTAAAATTAGCAATGAGAAAATACTTGTCCTTTTAGGAGCTTTGCATAAGCAGAATGTTTAATGCTTATGTCAACAGTAACACCTGTTTTGAAAACTTGTGCTTGCTTTCTAATTCCAGCCCAGGGGTGCCTTCTGCTAGCCCTGTTCAGGAGTTGACACATGTTAACTCTACTGGAAATCATGGAAAGTCAGTCTTAATGGACTAACGATGTTATCATGGACCTCAGTACTTTTAGTTAATATCTAAAAGAAAATCAGACGTTGTCAGAAAAAAGAAAAACAATCTGGGCCGTTGTTCCTTACCATGAGAGTTATAAAATGCTTAAAAGGATAAGAACCTTTCCTATATGCTCTCTGTTTTAAGACTTTTATTTATTTACTTTTTTGTTGTTGTTGTTGCAGTTGGGCCGGGTCAGGTTCGAACCCATCACCCTCAGTATATGGGGCCAGAACCCTAGTTACTGAACCACAGGGGCCACCATGCTCTTTTTTTAAAAAAACAGATAGTCTGCATTTATCATGTACAATGTGGTATAGATTATGCATTGTGGAATCTTTAAATCTAGCTAATTAAATGCATCATCTCATATGGTTATCATTTTGTGGGGAGTACATATAACATCCACTGTCTTTATATCTTTCAAGGATATACGGTATCATCACTAACTATGGTCACCTTGCTATACAATAGGTCTCCTGAAATATATTCCTCCTAACTCGCTATAATTATGGATGAATCTGAAAGGCGTTATGTTAGGTGAAGTAAGCCAGGCACAGAAAGACAAATCCACATAGTTTCACCCCTATGTGAAGTCTACAAAAGTTGAACTCATAGAAAAAGGAAGTAGAATGGTGATTCCCAGAGGCTGGGGTGGCCAGAGAGGAGGTTGGTGAGAGATTGGTTAAGGAATACAGGCATTTTAACTATTTAAATATTGAAATTGGGGGAAATTTTTCAATTCACAACAAATCTAATCTTAAGGCAATTGTTCGTAGCATACCTTTATCTTAGACAAATATTTTTTAGTCAAGCTGCTAAAAAATTAACAATGAAATAACAGTATTTTGGGTGATATTATTAACATTCAGTAAAACTTTGAAGATTGTTATCTGACTTTGAAAGGTCAGAGGTGGGGGTTTCCTGATCATTTCCTCTTTCTGAGATTGAAAATATTTGTTTGACTATGGAGATTGATTCAAATTATAGAATTTCTGGCTTAGACTAAGAAGTTTTATCTCCTTTCTCTATGCATGAGGAATTTCTATACCAGCTTTTTATTATAATAATCTCTGGAAGCTCACGCCCCTTTATTTTATAATCCTGTAATTCTTGTAATGACTCAAGTAAAACCTCTTAAATAAGTCCTTTTTCTATAACTTAATACATTTCCTGTATTAAAATACTTTTTACCATATTTTCCCAAAAATTATCTTTAAAAAAAGAGAGAATGGCATGAGTCCTCAGGGAAAAGATTGGATTTCCATTACATTCGAAGGGTGTGTTAATTTAGTCTTTGTGCTTCTGCATGACTCATTATGATGATAAATTATTTAAACTAGATATTTCCTGTAAAAGGCTTCCAGTCATTTTATTTAAGTATTTTGTAGGCACAGAAAATCTTTTACAACAGGATATGGTAGACATTTTCAAATGTTTGGGTATACTATTCAGGAGGGATAAAGCCACATTGTACAGTTTTTATTAATATTTATGTCTGTCTAACTATGACATCGAGCATTTTTATAACAGATTCTAGATGTTATTTTTATTAAAGTTATATCATGCATTTTATTTGTAAATTGGCATGTGTTTAGTGCTTATAAACACTAACAGAGAAATCGAACCATATAACACTCTTAAGAGAATGTAGCAGTTGTATTAAATTCCTGGAGAGAAAATAATATGGTTTCCTCTTTTCGAGATTTCCCTGAGATTAAATAGAAACTAGCCAATAATGAAACCCAATATTCCAGGAGTGATGTTCCCTTTTAGAAAGAAGGCCCTAGACTTTTCAATAATAGGATTAAAAAAAAAAAAAAAATCAATGATGCTTGCTTTTGACAAATAGGAATTGTAGATAGAATCACTTAGCCCAGGGACAGTTTTACATGATTTTATTATTTAACAGGGGGGAGAGAAAAGGCAACTTTGATTAATTGAAATGGCTATGGAATCCAAATAAAAATTTTATAGCTTGAGCAAATAAACTGTCAGATCTGTAGAGAATCAGAAAGGTTTCTCTGAAGATAGATTAGCTTTGAAATGGATGAGTAGGTGGTAGGAAGCTATTGAATATTTGGGTGAAATACATGTCTGCCTTGGTAACAATTTCCCGTGTTGTCTGCCATTTGCGTAAGTGCCAGGCAGACTTTATAGGAGCCAGGTATATAATTAATGACATCTCTGACTGGAGCAATTAAGATTTTCCCCCCTTCTTTCTGATGGATAACCTATAGGGAGGTTATTAACTGATACCATCTTCAAAGACTAAAAGGGATCATGGCCAGTTGTCTGTAAGGATGAGAGAGATATGAGCACCCCATCTGGGGAGGGCAGGCTGGCTTGGTGATAAGGAAGGATATGGTACTGCACATGCAGAGGGCACTTGATGAGGGTTCTGTTATTGACTGTCTTATTTTATGTGTATTTTTAGATAATAGAAGTGAATATTGCAAGTATTTTATAATTTTCAAAGGAGAAATGACAGGGATTGGTTTTTTGTTTGTTTTGCTTTTTGTTTTTATTTTATTTTTTTTAACATATACATGTGTTTATTTGGTTTCTACTTTTTGCCTTCACAAAATTTAAAAGGCTTAAGATTTAATAACAATAGCAATGTTTAAGATAAGGACTAGAAACAAAAACCTCGTAAAGAAGGAACGAAGATAAACACATTCAGAAAAGAAATCAGACGATTGCTGCAATGAAATATTGAGCAATAATAATAATAATGCAAAAAAAGTAACATTTACATTGTCAAGTAGGAGTATGTCTATTATAGAATGCTTTGACTCAGAGGTTCAGTATGGAATCTTCTTTGTTTTTTTTCCAAAGTCTCAAAAAATAGACAACTAATATTTATAAATAAAAATAAAAGATAATTTCAAAAAACAGATCATGCCAAA
>CAUYPK010099305.1:0-25472 GCA_963574355.1 Loris lydekkerianus
CTGCCTCTACCTAGATACAGCCAATGTGGTACCATGCCACTGGCCCGACCCTGTCACTCACCTCTTCCCCCGCCTTCTTTCCCTGCCCCTTCTCCACAATATAAAAATAAATAAATTCGAAAAAAAAAAAAAAAAAAAAAACTGTTAAAATAAACACATTATGAGTATATAATTGAGACTGATAATTCAAGCTACAGAGTAGATTTTAGTCAATGCATGCGACAATCATTTTTATGACTCAATCCACTTACATTTGAATTGATCAGAACCACTTAAAAGTATTTTGGATAATGTAGTGGAAATAGATGAAACCAATAGCAGAAGGCTAGTAGGAAAGATAGGAGCAGGCTTAGTTGGAGTAGTGGTTTTGAAACTGCCAAACACCAAAGACCAGTTTCATGGTAAACATTTTTTTCCATGGACTGGAGTGAGGGGATGGCTTCGGGATTATTCAAGCACATTGCACTTATTGTGCACTTTATTTCTCTTATTACTACATTGTAATATATAATTAAGTAATTATATAATTCATTATAACATAGAATCAGTGAGAGCCCTGAGCATGTTTCCTGCAACTAGGCCGTACCATCTGGGGGTGATGAGAGGTAGTGAAACAAGAAGTGTGTTCAGTTCCATCTCAGATCATCAGGCTTTAGATCCTCATAAGGAGCAGGCAATGTAGATCGCTTGCTTGTGCAGTTTACAGCAGGGTTCCCACTGCTGTGAGAATCTAATGCTGCCACTGATCAGACAGGAGGCAATGCTGGCACTGAGAATGGTTATAAATACAGGGGAATCTTTGTTTGCTCCCCACTGCCCACCTTCTGCTGTGCATTCTCGTAACTAACAGGTTCCGTTCTGAGGTCTGGGACTTTTAGGACTACAGACCTAGGCAACTAAGGATACTTCAACCGGCAAATGGGGAGGGGATGGAGGAAAAGAGAAGCCAGAATTAAAACAGCCATTTCTATTTCAACCACAGGAGTGTTGCTTTTATGTGATAATTTATGTATCCTTAGGATAATGAAACTTCACTCTTTTAAGGGGATTTGAAAACCACTGTTTTTTACAAGTGTGTAAACATTCTGTTTATCATAGGATTGCCCTACATGTTGCAGAAGTTTAACCAAGTGCCAAGCAAGTGTCCAGGATGGAAGGTAAAGCATACTGAACTGAAATAAACTACTATATGCTTTTATGTGATAAAGAGGTGTGTATTAAATATCGTATAATTTAAAAAGATAGTATAAAAGAAATGCATCAAACAGGGACTAAATCTCATAGAGTTGTGCAGATGATCAGCTATACCACGGCACTTGCCATGGGAACTTCTACATAGAGATGGAGCTTCTGCCTGTCAGATGTGCTGTGCTTAGCAGTAGCACTGGACGGACTGAAAAACGAAAGGGTCAGTGTGACAGAATAAATTAACTTATCAGGTTTGTTAGTTTAGCTAAAGAATACCAATAATTAACATTGATAGGGTGCTTCCTATGTGCAGATACCTTCTTAAGAATATCATTTATTGATAAATATCGATATTTCAAAACAAATGTTCCTGTGTGCTTTCATCTGTTTGGGATAGTATATGTAAATGTCACAGTGGGGTGGCTTCTAAACCACAGAAATGTATTTCTTACAGCTCTGGAAACTGAGAAGTTCGTGGTCAAGCTTCCCACAGATTCAGGGTCTAGCAAGGACATGCTGTCTGGTTTGTAGATGTCCATCTTCTCACTGTGTCTTCACATGGTCAAAGGAGCAAGACCGTCCTCCTGGATCGCTTTTATAAAGGCACTAATGCCATTCTGGAGGGCTCTACCTTCACAGCATCATCACCTCTTACAGGATCAAGCCCCAAATATGATTACATTGAGTATTACATTTTAACGTGTGAATTGGGGGGGAGGGGGGCTGGGGCACAAACGTTCTGTCTATAATGCCAAATATTAATATTAAAAAGGAGAGTAAATGTTAGAGAATGTGAGTATGTTCCAAAAATTAAACAAATTGTAAGTATTAAAGTCAATATTTATGCTAGTTGGGATGAAATTTTTAACCTGAATACTATATTTCCTTTTAAATTCAGGTGAAATTTCAATGTATTCCTTCAATATAAAATGATCTTTTCAGATCCAAAATGCCAAGTTCTTTTATATTGGACATTATATTGGACAAAATTTGTCATTTTTGATTCATTTGTAATTGATTATTTAGAGGCAGCAATACACCCAGTGTTTACATTCAGATAAGCCTGGATGGGTTCCCAGATCCAATAAAATCTACCCTAAAGAATAGTTTGAAGGTGCAGATGATACAACATACTAATAGGTTAGAGGACGGCCTGGTGCCTCTACATAGCTCTTCTCCCTTAATTTTTTGGTATTTTATATTTGTTGTGTCCTCTGTCACGGTTGTAAACAAAAGGCTTATGGGATTTATTTAATTTTTGATTCTTAAAATTTTGAACAGAACTCAGACTAAGGTTAATCCCAGAGGTCTCTTAATGAATGATATTTTTATATTTTTATATCAGTTGGATGAATGCCATAGATTATTATGTGGTGTGATACTATTTTGAAACCTTAACATTTCCTTTTATCTCAGAAATATTCAACAACCTACCTCTTTCCCATTTAGGATGATAAGAGGAGGGAGTATCTCTGCACATTTCTCTCATAGTGTGGTTGTTATATGAAAATGCAGAGAAAGTAGAAGGTAATCTGGATTTTACCTTTCAAAAAGTATAAGCAAAAGGCATTTTCTTGCCACAGAGGAATTCAGATTTTTTAATGCAAAAGCAGAGGGCAAAAAGTAGACACATTTAGATGCTGATGAAGGTCCCTGTTGAAAAGTTCTTGAAATGTATTTTCTACCCTTAATGATGACAAAATCCCAAAGGAAGATGATCATCATTAATTAAACTTTGGAATCTGTAACAGAGGAATCTTGAGCCCTGTTTCCCACCTGGGACTGAGGAAATCAGCAAGTTTCCAGGATTCCACCACATTTTGCTATGACAATAAAAATCATTCAGGCATCGTATTAGCATTGCCTATTCACATAGAAAAGGCAGAAACAACCCTTGTGAGTTGTTGATGATCCATCATTACGTGAGAGTACTCCACAATTCTCCAGGTTTGCCCTGAAGAATCAGAGAGATATTTGAAGAAAATCTATAGAGCTGAAGATCCTGCAGTCAAGAATAGGAGAATGTTGAATAATTTTCATGGGTTTATGACCAGATGATAAGGATACATGCCAGTAAGTATGAACCAGTGGAGCAAAAGAGTGGAATGGCAAGGAAAAGGGAAGCCAGAGCAGATTTGAACATGTGTAGTTACTTCCCAGATCCTTGATAACACGTTTCTGGAAATGGACAGAGTGTAAAAGAAACTTGAAACCTGAAAGGTGTAAACAGTGGCTCCCAGAGAGGAGGTGCAGAGGAGATATTCAAGCCAGGTGTATTGAAAGAAGGTGACACGCCTGGGCAGTGCGAAGATGGCTTCTACAGCCATGGGCACTTAGAGACCCCTTTTATATGGGGCCTGGGGATGAAAACATTCCACAGGTTGCCTGTCAGATCAGGGTCTTGGGCAGGAATGTCTCAGGGTGGGGGATAGTCAGATCTTTTGTGTTTTTGTCATAGGATGTGTGTAGGAGGAGGAGGGGGAAAGAATTTGTATGTGGCTGCATTAGCCCTCCCCCCAACAAAACCATTGGGAAAAATCTTTGATGAATTTATAATGAATTAACTGGAGTTATGTTATTTCTACTACATAGAAACAAAAGAATATGTGTAAGTAGGTTCAGTTAAAAAATAACAGAAATGAGTACATCTCCATACGTCTGCCACATTTGTGGAATTTATAATTCACATATGCATTTATCGTACCACGTATTCTTTATTTCCCCTATTCTACATGATAGAGTCTTATCATTCCAGTATACTGTAGGTACATCAGAGCCAGACTGCAGAGTTTAAATCCTAGCTGGGCATTTCATTAGCTGTATGACCCAACACAGAATTACTTGATTTCTCCTTAGCTCAGTCTACTCATCTGTAAAATAGAAATACTTACATAACCTCCCTTACAAATGTGTTGTGAAGATTAAATGGCATAATATATGAAAGTGTTTAGAAAGCATTGGATGCATTTTAAGTGCTTGGTAAATAGTAAATTTATATATATACACACACACAAACAAAATATATGTGTGTGTGTGTGTCGTTCAACATGTTTTATTTCTCCCATACAAACAGCACACACTTTTACACACACCAGGAGCCATTTAGATCACAATATACACTTTTTCTTCCTTTGTGCCTTTTGCACCTTTCACTCACTTCATTGAAAACTCTAAACCGACCCTCACATTTTTCTTTCCAAAATGCAAATGCTTCCAAATTGTTCACAATCTTCTATACCTTGCTCTCTTCACAGCAATTCTTATTATTTCTTCAAAAACAAACTTACTAAAATTACAGGCTGTAATAGCCTGCAATTCCTTGGTCCACTACAAAATGCCACCTCCCTTACCATTCTGCAGCATCACTCCATCTACAGCCTCCAAAATGTTCCCTTTACTTCTTGTGTTACATGACCTCCAGAATCTACTTGCAACCATTTGGTAGAATTTCAACACTCCTTTTTTTTTTTTTTTTTTTTAATCATGCTAATATATATTATAGTTCTCTTCTCATTACACAATTCTCTGTGGAATTCCATTCTGATCATCCTTTAAATACTGGTGTCTATACACACTAGAAATCGATCCTTTTGGTTCTTCATAATTCTGCTTTTCCTAGATGATTTATTCTATTTTTTCTTTTCGTTTTATTACCTTTACTATTATCAGAAACACTTCCTAATTAAGTCAGTAATTTAAAGGGAAGGACACTTTTAAGAAAGTGCTGTAAAGTCTTTGTATTCTGTGTGTCTTATGGGCATGTGTGTGTTTGCGTGCTCACGCATGTGAGCACGCATGTCTCTGTGGGTGTGTGTGTGTTTGGAACAAATCCCCACGGTGACTGCAAATTTTCAGCCTTCCCCATGCATTCATTTAACTGTTTATGATAAATTGAGTACATTTATTGAGTACCTATTACATACCAAGCAGTGCTCTACTAGTGAAAAAAAATTCCATGGTCTATGAAGCTTATGAAGTTTATATTTTGTCTGTAAGAGCAAAGAATGCATGCATATTACTTCAGAGGTTAAATATCAGAGTGAGAAGTGATCTGACGTGAGCAGCTTTAACATCTCAGAATTTGAAACAGAGTCAAATGGGGTCTGTGCTCCAATGATTCATTTAAGGTCCTGGCTTTTTTATTTTGTTCTATCACTCTCATAGACTGCTCATTTTTCGGGTGGATGGGAAAAAGAACAGGAATTTGGAGCATTATACAGAAACTTTTAGATTCTAAGAGTCAGTCCTGCTTCCCTTCTACATGTACTGACCAGAACTCGGTGACTCAGTAAGTGTGGGGAAGAGTGGAAAATATGATCTTTATAGCCAAGGGAATAAGAAATAGGTTTGGTGAACATGCGACTTTCTCTCAGCAATACGGTGCTATAAAGATAAATAAAGCAATTAAGGAGCTAGACCATAGTGAAACAAGTATGTAGATGATAATTAAGTGTGATCTTGCAGGAAAGCCTGAGAGACCTTGGTAGAGAGGTGAATAAGGAGAGGAAGTGAGCTGTTGCGATAAGTGGAGGAAGAGCAATCTGTAACAACTTTAATAGAGGCGTGAAATCAGATGAGCAGGGAGCCCTTCCTTCTGATGTGGCTACCACCATACTGTAAGTTTCCATGTAACAAACAACCAAGTTTCAGCCTATTACACATAGCTGAATTGAGCTTCAGCTAGTCACAGGCAGACACTTATCAGACATCCCTCATTACATAAAAATAAGGCAGATGCCTCGCGGTAGCCAGTGAGTGTATTTCTCTGATTTGTTTTTGGATGTGGTAGACAAACCTGCTGCTCACACTACTGGGCACAGCTCTCCACATCTCCACTGGCTCAGGGTGTTCTGCGACCCATGAATTGTTATTTGTTCACACAAAATATACTAAACTTAATTTGTCTAATCTCTTCTTCTTAACAGAGGTGAAGTCTGTTAAACAGAGGTGTGTCTTAGTAGGAATGCAGGGATAATGCTTTGAAAGAGGCAGTTCATGTCCATCTAATTAAAATGAGACTATCTTCCGATCGCTTTTCTATTAAACTCTTAGTATTGGATTGACACTATATCTCTACCAAGAGCCAGATAGTACATACTTTACTTATTGAGGGTCTCATACAATTCTGTTGCAACTACTTTACCAACATTGCAGTGTGAAAGCAGTCAAACACAAATAGATGTGCAGGGATGTGTTCTAATACAATATAGTTAAGAGGACCAGGCTTGGTCAGCAAACTGTAGTTTTCAAATTCCTACTACAGGGTTCATTAAAGACTTTGCTTTTATTATTTTCAATTATACTTCTCAAACAACTGAGCAAATGATGTTATAACTAGCTGTTTTAATAAATGCATATTTAAGACATTAATTACTTTAATGTTTAACAAAAGTATATTTAAAAAATTATTTCAGCATAAACTTAGGGAAAGTAAGTCAATAGACAGACTAAGTGCTGTTAATAATATGAAAAGGTAAGATTTTTCTTTTCCCTGAACAGCTCTGCCTTTGCTGGAAGTTTCTAAAATGTTAATGTGTTAAATTTTTCAATAAAATGCTATTATCTTTTCCTTTGAATATGATTAAATATGAGACTAATTTTAAACTTGATTGAAGGAATTTCAAAGTCAACCTCTATTACACTTAACTCAGGTGTTTTATATAGTTACTTTTCTAAAATATCTTTCAATTTTTTCTGAGAGCCATGGAAATATGCAGTAACTTTCTGTTTAAAACAGTATAATGGAAAAATGAACTCACTAAATTAATGCTTGATTACTATTCTGCTTATAGTGTGATTGGAAGGTATTGAAATTTCAGTTCTGCTATATTGCAGAAAAACATTAAGGAAACACTTGGGCAATGAGATTTGTTAACTGATATGAAATAAAAACATTGATAAATACTACAGGGAATATTAGAAGTTCCTTTCTGAACATTTTAAGATTTAGAAAAGCCTCATCTTTTTCATATTTCAATTAAATATATATTTTATTCCATAAAATCTTTGTTATTTTGAATAACTCCTATTTTCTTTTTACTTATATATATGTATATATATACTTTATATAATATATATATTTTATATAATATATATAATTTATATAATATATATTATATATAATGTATAATATAAATAATACAATATAATATATTAATAATATATAACAATATATAATATATATTAATAATATATATAATATATAATATATTATATTATATATAACATATTATATAATATATTATATATAATTTATATAATATATATAATATAAAAAATATAATATAAAATATTAATAATATTAACAATATATAATATTATATATTAATAATATATAATATATAATATAATATATATTGTATGTTATATAAATTATATAAAATATATGTATACATATATATATAAAAGTAAAAAGAAAATAGGAGTTATTCAAAATAACAAAGATTTTATGGAATAAAATATATATTTAATTGAAATATGAAAAAGATGAGGCTCTTCTTATATTATATTATGTATTATATATAATATATATTATATATATTATATATATATAATATATATACAATATATATATACACACACAGCCATTAAGACTTTTATTTTACTTGGTGTTTTCTGAGTTTCTGAAGTATACGGTTTGATGTCCTATTAATTTTGGAAAATTCTTTTTTCTGTGCTATTTTCTCTCTTTTCCTTTTGGAATTTCTACCACATGTATGAAAAACTCATTGATACTCCACAGATTTTGGATGCTCTGCTTTGTTTATGTTCATTCTTTTGTTCTCTGTTTCAGTTGGGATAATATCTATTAATCTGTTATCTTAAAGTTCATTTATTCTTTTCTTGGCTATGTTGAGTCTAATGAAGGAAATGAGAAAATGTCAAAGGAATTTTTTGTTAGTATACTTTTCATTTCTAGCAATTCCACTTAATTCTTTCATATTATTTTATCCTCTCACTGAGATTGCTTCTATGTTCATCCAAGTTTCCCTCATTTCCAGTAGAATTTTAACATATTATTTGTGTTATTGCATATTCCTCCTCTGTTCATTTCAACATCTGTGTATGGTCTTGACACCCGGAGTTTCGGGTTCTTGGTCTCGGTGATTCATCCACGGACCACAGATCAGTGGTAAGATAGGATTTATTACAGAAACAAAGAATGCAAAAATCGCCAAAGCTTCTGACAAAGAGGAGACAGGACCCAGGTCAGGGAATAAGCTCTTGCTCCCTCTCTCTGTCTCCGAGCAATTTGCTCAGGGGTATATATAGTTGCAGGGGGTTATTTTACAGGGACCTCAATGGTTGTATTGAGGGCTTCTTAAGTGACATTCAGCTTTCCTTTTAGCAGCAGGGGGCTGGAACTCTCAGGCCTTGGAAACTTACATGAAATTGACCTAGTGGGATTTCCCCTTCAGCCAGAGATGCAAGGCTCGCAGTGTCTTCCTGGCAGTTGTCTGGCCCCTCCCGCTACTGCAGCCTCCTAGGCCCCCCTGCCTACCCTCCAGCCTGCTGGTTCCTCTGCTGGCTGCCTCTGTACCAACACCACCAGGGCCAAGGCAGTCTTGGTGCCACCTGTCCTGTATCAGTCTTATTGTTGACATGTCTCTTGAGAGTGGGTTGGTTCTTAAGCACTTCATATTTTTTTGCTTTTGAAATCTGACTATCATTTTGAGGATGATAAAGGCTAAGATGACAAAAACTATGCATTTGCCTGGAAATGGGCACACTTTGCCTTTTGATATATATGTTAGAGAACAAGTAATTTGGGTTAATCTAGTTAGGCATGGAGCTGATGTAAAATTTGTTGCTATCATTTCTCTCTGTGATATGCAGGTTTCAACTTTCTTTAATTCTACCATGTAGTTACAGTATGGACTGATTTGCCAGTAACATCTGATGTCTCTCAGATTTAGATCATCTCTCCATGAAGGACGCCACAGATGCTCACCATATTTTTGCTAGAGTTTGATATTACATAAGAAAATGTTTTGAAAGGTCAGCCCAGATGTCTGGCACGATCACCTACCTTGAATTTATTTAGATGTGGAGAGAGATCACTCACCAATGAACATAAACACAGGAAGTACATTTAGTACTCATAACAAGTTGAGAATTCGCAGGAGTCTGAAGAGGAAAGGAGGGAGTGTGATAGCTTTGTGTTTGTATTGTGAGTTGAGAATGGAGTTGGAGAGAAGCTTGTCACCTGAATTAGAGCCTGCCTTGTTTGAAATCCCTGCCAGCCTGCAAAGGCAGAGGACACACACGATGGTGCTTCCCATGAGTTGCCACAGTGGTGAGATGGTAGAAGTGATACCAGCAGAGAGAGAGCAAGGGAGCCCATTTAAGGCCAAACACCAAAGTTGGAGTTACCTTCATTATTATAAAAGGCCAGTCTAATTTCAAAACAGAAGTGTAATTTCTTATCCAACTTAATATCCTAATGAGTGTTAAAACATGAAAGATTAATAAGGATTGTAGAAAAATGAATGAAGATAAATTTGTTACATGAAAACATTGTAAATAAAATGGTAGAATACTACTAATTAATAAAAATTGCTTAATTTTTCCATGTTTCAAACTGTTTTAAATTTTTAAGAATGAGTTCTAATTCATAAATTTATTTATTTTTCTTTCTTTATTTTATAACCTGATATCCACATGGCAATCTCTACCACCTCTTAAATAATGAGAAATAATATGAAACCAAAATAATATACATACCTTTACAGATGTAAAAGTTCTATTCTCTTCCATTATCTGGTGGAGAGGTTGCCAAGTGAGGGCATGTGGCCTAAATTCATCATGTCTTCTGCTTTAGTAAATAAATGTATAGTGTAACACAGACAAGCTCATTTATTCAGTTTTTGTGGCTGAGTCAGTGCTGTAATGGCACAGTTGAACAGTTATGACGAAGACTTTATAGTGTGCAAAGCTTAAAATCTTCACTCTCTAGACCTTTATAGAAAGAAAGTGTGCCTGCTGCTGATTTTTTAATTAATTTTTTCTTGGCTATTAATTCATAAAAATAAAAATAGTTTATAAGAATCAGTAAATTCCCCATGTTTACAGAATATCAGAGAGCACAGAACTTCCTAAAAGTTATGAAAACACCAAATGTATGAATTTCACTTTAGATGCTGGAGCCATTTGCTAGTGAAATACATCTTATCATTTAAAAAGAAACAAATGCTCTGAATCACATTGTAACTGAAACTCATTTTTAAAACAATACAATGATGACTTCATAGTAGTCAGCTGATTCGTCCTTTGCCCAGGTATAGTAAATTGAACAGGTAACCATTAAGATTTTCAAAGGACTTTCTTCTTTCTAAGAGCACATGTTCATTACAACCAACACTTGTGATCGTCAGAGATGTTTGGGTGATTCTTTCCTTACTTTCATATTTGTCTCAGGGAGCTGGCTCTGCTGCTAACTATTCTTTAGAAGGATAGATAGACCTTGCAAAATCAGAGACAAGGAAAGAAGACACAGTAATAGTATTACTTAAGATTTAACTAGAAAGCCATATGCACTAGGTAACATACCTTTTTCCATATCAGAATTTTTGTATTAACCTTACCATAATCACCTGCAATTTCTCCCATAAATTCTTGCCATATATCTCTCTCACTTTTCATTCATCTTTCTCCTTTCATTCCATATTTCTTTCTATTCCTCCTTTCCCTCCTTCCTTCTCCCTCTCTTATATAAGAAAACTTCTTTATGTTTTTACATTTCTCTTTCTGTTTTCCTAACATATTTTTTTTTCTACCTTATCTCCTAGTTATGGAAGTAGCTGAACCTGTACCACCATATGTACTCCAGAGTTGTAGAGAACAAAGGTACCTCAGGAATGATCCTGCTTCAGACCTCAGTCCTTGTGATGATGAACATGAATTTGAATTGAGCTGTGATTGATCTCAGCCATTTCTGGGATAGTAAGAGTACCACAAATACTAGACGCATTTTATAAAGTGACGAAAAAAGTGGAAAATATTACCTTTGAATGCACATATAGCCTGGCATCCCCAATAGTCTCATCTCCCTTTAAATTACACATAAGAGATCACAGCCTCAACCTTTGGTCTTGCTCCAACTTTTTCCTTAGTTCTGTAAACTGCACAGTAATAGTGCAGTTCATAATTTTAATTGCATCATTTAATATGTATGCTAATACATTATTAGTTTATTTTTTTGCCTATCACTTTTATATTTTTAATTTGTAATTGTGTATTCATCCTTTGATTTTATAATCTATTTACGTACTATCGAAACTCCTGTCAGCCAGGTGTTGTGCCTCTTCAGCTCGTTCTTTTCTCCTTAGCATCAAGTTCAATGACCTAAATGATTTATTTGTTTAATTTAAAAAATACATTACAAGAATTCTTAATGGTATGAAAACAGTATTAAAACATTCCTCATGACTGAAGATATGACTCTTTATAATAGTGTTAGAGACATAAAAGCACAGTTGATGAGATCTGAGAAGGACTGCTTCCGAGACACACATATAGGGAGTGCGAATGAGTGGAGTTCATCAGCGCCCTTGAATCAAAGAGGCAATTTGAAAAGATGCCCCCGCTCAATTTCCCCTTGTTCATGGATTGGCATCGAGGCCAGAATATGTCTTTCATAACTGTCTGGAAAATGTTTAAATATTATAAATTATCTCCCTATTTTTTACTTCAAGTCGAGTGTTGCTTGTGATCATAAATCTTGGTGGTTTTAATGTTTTAAAGAAATATGAGCCTGTAGTCTTTTAGCCTATTATTCAAATAAACTGAAGTGAAGGCCAGAGCGATCGTCTGGGGAGTGCTATTTAGGTAGTTTTTCAAGCTGGATCATTTAGGTCAAATACAAATGGTTTTCAATCGTGCCGTTTTTTTCTTTTTCCTCGATTTAATTTCCTCATCATTCCTCTTCACGTTGCCCATGTAAATTAAGCTGTCGTGCTGTAAACCACAGTTCCCTCTTGTCTATCTCCTCAGTAACAGCTTCAAAGAACTAAAAGCTGAAATAGCTACAAAAGAAGAATTAATTTGTGCAAAATCACAGAGGCGCTGTAGGTATTAAAAACACTACAATAAGGCTTTTTATCAGTGAGTTTAACTGCACAGCATTAAGCTAAAAACTAATAGGGCTGAACATGCCACACAATGATCTGGGTGATAAAGGAATCTCAAGGACACACAGAGAACTGGGGTAACAGGATTTAGAAATGATGCAGTTATTTCAAATCAGCATCCACGTAAGTGCATGTGAAAAATTCTGACCTATTAGGAGAGACAGGTTTAGACCAGTAAGCAAATTTACATGTGCTAAAGAAACTTACAATTTTATGGAAATTACTATTGAAAACTCTGATAATGTACCCCAAGGTGGCTCAGCGTATACCTGTTGATTAGTGATTGGCTGACAATTTGATATTTAACAACTTAAATGCCTGAAGTGTAAAAAAAGATGGGATATTACATGTAAAAATGCCTAAGAGGATAACATTAAAACATAATCATAACACCACCTCCTGTGCTGAAACAGGCATGGAAACAATTACTTTAATCACCAATTGTTTATTTAATGGCTGTTCTTAGCCCAAAACCGTATTAGATGCTATGAGCTGGAAAGGAAGTTAAACTATTGCTGTAATTTCTAAGTAAACACATTAAATGCTTCCAGAACTAGATAGAGAAGAATGAATTTCTAATTGTGAAGGAAGTGTAGTGGTTGTACGAGGACTTAAAAGGTTTTATTGTGGAAACTATAAAGCATGGATGCCTTCATGTCAATTGCAAACAAATATATCTGAATTTACATCTCAGGTCCACCATTAAAATACTGTGCAGTCTTCTGCCAACTATGGCTTCTCTTTGAGTCTAAGTTTTCTCACTTGGATGAAGGGAGGGGTAAAATGGACTTCACCAAGCTCTTACAAGAAGAAAACATGAAAAATGTTTAGCAGTGTAGTACATAGTAGGCATTAAAAGAATACATGCTCCGTTTATCCTTTGTAACAATGTCCACATAACAGCAAGTCTAATGCTTACTGTTGTTTACAGGATGAAATACATTAGAGACAGAGGTTTTCTTTATTCTTCTTTTTAGAATCATTCGGTCTAATGCCCACAATTTATAAATGTGATATTAGATTCATCCGTAAATAGCTGAGATTTCCTCTGAACATGTGTTGTATGTACACATGTGTTCCATAAAATATCAGAAAGTGCTACTATTTGGAATATCAGGTGGTCCTTTTGGGAATATTAGATCCCAGACTCCATCCAAGCTTAAGAGAATACCGCCAGCCTGTTTTGTTAGTCACTTCTTCCTATTCTAATGCCGTACTTCAAGAAAGTCTGATTTTGTATTACCTACATTTACATGTTTCCATTATAATGTGGCCACATGTCACACACCCATCTGCATGTAATGTAATGCATAACTTAACATAAATCATTGACCCACCAGTTTATTAGAATGACTTGCATAAATCACAGTGGGGAAATCTGAAGAGTGATTTCTTTAACAGTAGCTCTTCAGGTCTCAGAAAAGAGTATTAACTAAATATAAGATAGTTGTACCCAGAGCATGGAGAAATCATTTCACTTTCTGTTTCTGACACCTGGTATCATGCCAGTGCAATGTATATTATTATAAATTTTAGTAGTACATTTAATTAACAAATTCCATGATGTGCAAAGAGCTAGTAGATGTTTCCAAATACATGGAAACAGTAATATAAAAGCAGCTCCCATTTTCAGTTATCATTACATGTTATGTATATATGTGTATGTGTGTGTGTATATATATAATTTTAGCCTTCTGGCTATCTTTTTACATAAATAATTTCCAAAAAGATGAAACAAAAACAGTACAAGATGTACCTTTCCCATTCACACATTTCTTCCGGCTGCCCCCTTTAGTTTTCTGCTAATCCACTTAAAATTATTTGAAAACATCTTAAGACTTTACTTCTGAATATTTTAGCATTTACATTACATCTTCTTTATAAGTTGACCCAGGAAAATTAATCATTGATAGCATAATATTATCTAACACACCAGAAGCAAAATATCCTTGTTTTTAGATCATTTAAAAGTTTTGCATCTGTTCCTAAATTCTTTTTTTTTTTTTCTTTCTTTTTTTATTGTTGGGGATTCCTTGAGGGCACACAGAACCAGGTTACGTTGATTGCTTTTGTTAGATAAGGACCCTCTTATATTTGTGTCCTGGCTCCAAAAGGTACACCACACACCCCTTGACCCCACATCCCAATCCCTTCTTCCCTTTCTCAGCTCTCCCCATCCCTCACCTCCTACTGTGTACTAGGACCTTAATTGTCCAAATTATCAGAACTGAGTATATAGGGTTCTTATTTCTCTATTCTTGTGACGCTTTACTAAGAGTAACATGTTCCACATCCATCCAGGTTAATGCAAAGGAAGTTCCTAAATTCTTTCTAAGCTTATCAATGTCATAGTTATTTGCCATTTGTACATTTTAAATGAACAATATTAACACTACAAATATGGGCTTTATTTCAACTTTTACTTATTATACATCACTATAATATTCACTAATAAAAAAGTTTATAAAGACAGCTTATGAAGTGAGTTTGTAATTGATCACATTACCTTATAATTGTAGTGAGAATACTGGAGAGAATGATGGCAGGGTGAGTAAAACACAGAGAGTACCACGTTGCAGAGTTTTGTACATCATTGTAGCAATCTTTGTACATCATTGTAGCATAACTTTGGAACCCAACATGAAAGTCTACACTCCGAATATACAGAGAAAGACTCTTACTATTCCATATGGACACTTTAAATAATTAACATTATCAAAAACAGCAGTTTTACTGAAAAGACAAAATACAAGCATAAGAGAGAATTCTGAAAAAAATCAAGTAATATTAGAAGTATCGTTATAAGATTATAAATTTTAGAAAATGAATTTCTTTTGTGAATAACTTGAGTTTTCATAGTATAACAGAAGTTAGCACACCAGTGGACTATTTAGAGCACTAACACTTTACATATGGGCCTTATACATTTTGTCAACTTTTACTATAATATAGTATAGTATTAAACATCCAAATATAGTAATTATTTTCTTAGATTAGTAACAAATTTGACATTTGGAGTTTTATTTTAATGTATAAATTCTGTCAGTGCTAGCCAATGGAAGATATACAAATACGAATTAAACATGTTATTTGTTTTCAAACCCCCAGAATTTCATAAGAAAGACTAAAACTCAGAGGTCAAAATACATTATATGGCTGAGACAGAAATTATGCTGCCACTGAAAATAAATGTCTTCAGTTAGTTAGGGTCAGAAAACAAATATGGAATACATACACAAATCAAAACTATTTGGTTCAATGAGGGTTCAAAAAGTATAAATTTCGGGCGGCCCCTGTGGCTCAAAGGAGTAGGGCTCTGACCCCTTTACTGGAGGTAGTGGGTTCAAATCTGGCCCTGGCCAAAAACTGCAAAAAAAAAAAAAAAAAAAAAAGTGCAAATTTCCCTAACAACCCTCATTATGCAGACTTAACATATAATTTCTTACCACTCAATGAATTGCAAAATGCTAAAATTAATTTTCTTATTATCAACTGACAGATATTTAAAACATAATTATTCATAAATTTAGCACTTATCAAACTCTATTGTGTTCTAGGTATTTTCCAGGTGTTGAGGGGATTATCTAACCCATTGTGCTTCAAGGAGAAATTCTCACATGTCAGCCTTGGAGACAGTAGGAACAATGAAGAATGGTCCTGAGTTTCTAGTGTAGTGAGTTTGATAAGGGATTTGTTTTATGTAAAAGGACTGAAACAGTTATTTAGATGGGTATAAATATTGATATTGGTCCCGTCCTCTGTCATCTTCTCTAAAAACTCAAATTCAACATTCAGTGAAAAACCAACAGTATACTCCAAGAATTTTGATGACTGAGGAAAGGTGGATCATTAGAAACTGCTTAGTATGTCCATAGAATTTTCAAAATTGTTGCTCTACTGATAACAACCAAAGCTACGTATTAGTTGTACTGTGTTCTTTCATAGCTGCCTTCAATAACTGGATAATGTAAATTTGTTGGAGGCTGATTTTAAGTGGCACAATGAGTCTTCTCATCTCTAGGTTTTGGTTTGAAGCATTGCAAAATATGAAGGAAAATTGCATGTTCTAAAAATTATAGGCACAAAATATAAAAAAAAGATTGGGATAAAAGGAAACAATTATAATAGAGAAGCTATAGAAAGTAATGAATGAAACATGGGAGAAAATAATCTATAACAAAGCTTTGAAAGTTTCTCAGTAAAAAGTAAAGCCCGTGGAGGGAGGAGCATTGTCTCTTTTTTCCCATTTGTATCTCGTCATTCCTTAGGGTCTGTTATCACATCCTCCATTTGGGGGAAATAAGCCTGTACTGTGTGAGGTGGGAAGTACTGGGAATGGAAGAGGGCAAAGGAGAGCAGCAGGTGTGCTGATAGCCCTCCCCATTGAACTTAATAAGGTAAGAACAATAGCCAGTGGAGAAGGCCTAGAAGTCAAGGGTAGACTGTTTTGTCAGGGTAAAAACAAAGTGTAGTTGAACACATTTCTTGGATGGCACAAACTCAATTCCCTATTCTTATTACTGGACAATCCCATAGGAAAATGTGGGTATTTCTGAGGATACTTTTTCATAAAGAAAATTTATTTTTCAATCTGCACATTATTCATTTTCCTGCTGGTAAAGAGACCAGGGGTGCTTTCTTACCGAGACACTTTGAAATGAGTGATAATATTACAGACAACATACTGGACACATTAACAAGAAGATGCTGGTGATATTCACACTGTTCAGGGTCTTTGCATGAGAGTGTTAATCTCTTAGGGCACAACTTTAACTATAATTTTTAATTAAAATTAAAGAGCCTGTATCTATATATCCCTGTGGTGTGTTACTAATCAAAACACAGAACTAGAGAAACGTCCATGGCAACTAGGTTTTTAAGAGAGAGTAAAAAAGAAAGGAAATTACAAAATAGAATAAAGAATTTTGTGCAAAAGCTAAAGAAAGAGTTCTTTGTTAAATGAGAAAATAATTTATTTCATGTCGTATGAATGCTCTCATTATTGTTGTCACCTGTTTTGTGTTACTTTTTACTTCATCACAGATATATAGGCCCCAATCCAGGCTTTGTGGAACAAAATGTTGGGAGATGTGTTTTAAAAATTAAAAGAAAACAAAAACAACACATAGTCCTAGTACAGGCATAAGCGTGAGTATCCATGACAATAATGATCATATCTTGGTTTCTAGAATAGTAGATATTCTTCATCAAGCAGATGTCTCAGCTGTTAAACAAACAAACAAAAACAAAAAACTTTAAAGCAAAATTTATTTCAAGTAAGAAATAATACAGAGCAACTTTTTGTGGCGCAATTAGAAATCTAAATTCACTGGTAAAAAATGAACAAAACATACACTTTTAGTCATTCACATGTTGGGATCAGGTCTCAGCTTCTGAAGTTACACAGGTATTATGAGCTTTCCTTTTCTCTTTTTGTAATCTGAAAAAATAATGTATAAAGGAGTTAGCATAATGCTTTGTATGCTAAAATTTGGTATATTTTCATTTCCTTCCTTCCATGTTGAAAATTACTTCCTGAATTAATATTTATGAAAAACTAATGCAAGCTAGATAACAAAGAAGAGTGATTTAAATAAAGGTATAAATGTTCCAGTAAAGAAAAAAAAAAACTAATTCATACATACACAATTGAGACATGCAAAATCTGATGCAATACAATATAAAACACTAAATACATGGTTTGCATATTAGGAGAGAAGTATAATGTATAATCTATTAAAATAGCAACTATATAAATAAATACTAAAGTAAGTAATGATAAATAAAGGTCAAAAAAAATGAAGACTATTGATAACTGTAATGATCAAGAAATAGTTCATGCATGTGGGGAGTCTGAAACCTAAGAAGAGCAGTACTTAGAGATAATGAGAAACAACGGTATATTTGTAAGTTACATTCATGTATGTTTGCCAAAAATGAAGGTTATTGAACCATTCATGTGTGATGGCCACCCGGGTTGCCCTCACGCCTTTATGGTTGTGAATTGAACTCCTATAAACGTTCAAGTGCAAATGCTCTTATGATAATTCTTTTTCTCTTCTGTGTAGACATGGGATTGTGGCATCAAATGCAAGGTATCCATTGAGCTCTTTATATTGTGTTTTGTAAATTTTTCATTACATTTTGTATATTTTGTGAATTTATAAATCATAGAAGACTATTATAGACCTCATCACTTAGCTTTCATAGTTATCATGATTGCAAATATCATCCTTTAATTATTCTAATCTATTTTTAGTCATTAGAGTCCTAAAAATGAATTTCAGATAAGATTTTATTTTGCCTATACATGTTATAGCATTCATTTTCAACAATCCAAAATCATTGCACTAAACATAATTAGCAATTTTTACTCAATATTATCTAAGAACTTGTTTGTATTCAAAGTTCCATACTAGTTTCAAAAACTAGTAATTAATATTGGGATCAAGGTATAGACGAGTTTCTGTTTGCTTGATATATTTCTTGTCTCTTTTATTCTGTAAGAAGTTCCCCTTCCATTTTAGGATATTTAGTGGTTGAGGAAGGCGGGTAATTTCTTCTATAGAATTTGGTTGTGCACAGGCATCATCTTTGGGCCATTTTCTAAAATGTACAACTATTCTCTGCATTTCTTATGAACTGGAATTATTTGTAGAAATTTTATTAATATTATGTTCTTTTGGGGGGCAAACTAGTTCCTCTTAACATGATGTGCACGTTGCATTTCAGCTTAGTGGTGCATAGTCTGACTTCCTGACATTTAGTCGTGTTGAGTTTAACAGTGAGTTCTGACGTTGCCATCAGTCTCATCCTTTGTTCTCAGGTAAATTTACTGGCTAATCTTGCCAACTCCTGATGCATTTTGTCTAGATTATTTATTTCACTAGGGGCCACAAATAATAAATTTCTAATTTTCTTCTTCTGTAATTGTTACCTGGATCCCTTCATTTACAAATTCTCACCCATCACCTATAGGTAGCTACCTGAAAATGTAGCTAGAAATAGAATATTGTACCAGAAACAGAGTATCAATGTTTTACTACATTGAAGCATTTATCATTTTCAAAATAACTAATTGAATGTGTTTGAAAGAGTTGCAGTTGTTATAGTTATTATTCCGTTTAATGCTTCAATTAGGTCAGCTATGGTCAAGGTCTTCCCCTTAAAATTGGCTTCTAAAGGTTTTTGTTTGTTTGTTTTGTTTTTATTTATTTATTTATTTGGTTTATTTTTAATGGATATGAATACCCCCAATGTTTTCTGCAGAAATTAAGAAACAATTTCTACTTTTCTTTGTAAAGACCATATGCTGGGAGTAAAATCCTTCAGAAGAAAATTGTCTGGCATCCAAAGTTATTGAAAGAAGCACTTTTTTTTTTTCTTTTCAATATATATACTAAATATATATATTCAATATATATACTAAATAAATATATATACTAAATATATTTTGTCCAACAGCAATTCCATCAAAAAAAAAAAAAAAATGTGTCAGCAAGCCATCATAAAACCTAACCACATTGGCTGAAAAGATTAGTTTCATTAAAACTACTAATTACCCATTTCTCCCAAATTACTTATGTTGAATTTGTCATATCAGATAGGTATGGTTTAATAGCAAAATCCTAGCATCACCTCTTCTAAGATTTACAGAAATGCTTTATTAAAAGTGTGATGTGTCACCCAATTTATAGCAAGGGAAGGGCAGCAGTGTGATCAACTTTATGGAATTCACCGGTCCCACCACATGCTCCATCTTCCAGAAACAACTAACGGAAACATGTTGCTGAAAGTCCAGTGAGATCATCAGCTGGAAGACAGACACTTTGTGACCAGATTATGACCTGTGTTAATGTCTGGTATTTAATGTCATTTCACTCACTACCTGACTATAGCAGCTTCCTTTATCTTCTCTTTACTGTTCTGCTCTGCCATGTATCCTGCAGAAGTCCTTGATATAAGTGGTTTGAAAAACACTCTTATAACACAAGTTCTTGGACATATATGTTTATAAATTTTGTTGAAATATTTTTTTCTCTATATTCATCCTAGCTGATCTGTTTCAGTGAAGGAATTAGAGAAAACATATGAACACAACTGAATAATCTTTTCTTTTTTCCCCACCTGCTCACTTTTTGAAGTATCCTGGGACATTACCCATTCAAACCTATCTTTCAATTTACAATGCCATCAGATCATTTTCTTTTATAATTCCTTAGGAGAGAATTCCTGAATAATTTCAGTTTGAAATCAGCAAGATATGGGCATTAATTTCTAGCTCTATTACTTGTTTAATGTGAGCATTTGGGTAATTTACTTAATTTTTAGAAAATCCAGTTATCTTGTATAAAAAGGTGATAATTATATTTACCTCAGAGAGTAAGGAACAGGTTAATTAGTGTCTTACATTCATACCACAATCCTGAGACGCAGACATTTGCCTTTTTTTCCATTGTGATTTAACCTCCTCTTATTCATGTACATTTCAGTCTGGTAATGACATCAATTAAGAAACAATTTCTGCTTTTCTTTCTAAAGACCATACGTTGGTAGTAAAATTCTTAAGAAGAAAATTGTCTGGTATCCAAAGTTACTGAAAAAAGCACATTTTATTCCTTTTCAATAAAATGTTTACTAAATATATTTTGTCCAACAGCAATTCCATCCAAGAAAAAAAAAAAAAAAAAGTGACAGCAAGCCATCATAAAACCTAACCACATTGGCTGAAAAGATTAGTTTCATTAAAAGTACTAATCACTCATTTCTCCCAAATTACTTACGTTGAAAATGTCATCTCAGACAGGTATGGTTTAAAGAGAGTTATGAAGAAAGAATCTTGTGGGTCTGTGTATGTAATACACATATATATTTACAGGACATAAGTTGAGTACTTTAAAATATAAATTCCTAGAAATAGAAGACCATGTTGTATGCATTTTCTGTATCTCTCCTAACATATTGTGAGAGAACAATAAATATTAAACAAACACATTGTGCTTCCACAAACCTAGACATAAATTCATAAAGTGACAATCCAAGCACTAGGCGAAATATCTCATTTGAAACTAACTGTGTAAAGAGGCAATAGGGAATAGATTAAAGGGCACACCTGCCTCGTTCCACAAGTTTAGTTGGAAAATATCCCAGAGAATATGGAAATATATGACTGTACATCTTTCCTATAGATCCATCCCTTCTAGACACCACTGGGTTTTCAATAACACCTTACAGCAGCTCTGTGATGTTCACACGTTGACAGCAGTTAGTTCTACTTACTGAACTAAAATTTTAGTGTGACATTTGTTCTCTCAATTACTAATGAAGAGTTCCCCCTGACACACCAAAAAAAAAAAAAAAAACCAAAAACTACATTCTATTCAGTTCCACGCAACCTTGGGTTGATTATATATAAGAGGATAGCAGAGAAGTTATAGTAAAGGAAAAACATAAGTACACTTTTTCTGTACACATTTCTATACACATTTTAGAATTAGCATTATATATAGTTTAATTATTATGTCTTTATGATGTAATTTTTTATTTTAGTGCTTAAAATTATTAAAAATCCTTTTTATAAACAGTATTTAGTCCTGCCAACTATTCTGTGACACAGGAAAGGGAGGTACTTTATTTTTTCCTAATCTGGAGATAAAATATCTGACACTTAGAGAAATTATACAATTTGCATTATCTCCTTACTGGGCAAATGTAAGAGTCCAGGCAAGAACTTGTGCCTCTGCATTCTACTCTGACACACTGTTTGAGCACTACATTGATGTAGTTAATTCATTAGTGAGATATGTATTAAGTGCCTACTAGTTTGAAAATGCTAGAAAAGTTCATTGTCTTTCTAGGCCTTGTTTCTTCATGAAACAAATATATAAATAAACAGTGATGCAATAAAAGTAATACACAGAGTGGGAGATACAGGAGGCCAAGGAAAGCCTCTAGGCCTGGGCTTGTCAGGTTGAACTAATAAAAATATAGATACTTGACGCTGCCAAGACGGCTGAGAAAAGACAGCTTGTCAGACCATCCCCATTGAAGAGTATAAGGTTGCACTGAGGAAAGCAGAAAAAAATTACGGCTCAGATGGTGGAACACAAGCAGAGACAGCAGACAAGTCTAGGGACACCACTGAGAGGAGCTACAAAGCTGAGAGAGAGGAAGAGAAAGAAGATTGACAACATAGACCAAATCCAGGGAGGCCCAGACCCCAGTGAAATAGTAAGGCCTGCTCCCTCCTCAGCCTGATGACTTTGGCCAGCAGTAGGACAAGGGCTCTCATCTGCCACGTAGAGCCAAGAGAGACCAGAGAGCTGGCATTCTTGCTTCTTTGTACCTCCTGCATTCCAAGTATCACAGAAAGTAATTTTGGCTCAAGCTGGCTTATAGTGACAACCCCTCCCCTCACAATATAGCAATTGCAAAAGTGATCTGTGCTGAGAGGCGCCTATTTCTAGGTGATGAGGATGCTTTCCCAGCTGAGCCCATCTCAAGGAAAAGAGATGCTGCAGTGGCACTTTGCATGATCACCCACATGGCTCAGACAGATGGGAAGGACCCAGGGCCCACCAACCACATGAGAGTGGTTCAAGGAGACTGTAGCTCCTCCCCTAAACATAGTGACCACTGGATACTCTGTGTTGAGAGGCCTGCTTCTCAGAGACAGGGCAACTCTCTCTCCTGAGCCCTGGGACAACTGTGATGCCAGGGACTCAGCAATACCTGGTCCATAGGTGGATCCCAGGGACCCACCAAATGCCTATTGGAGGAAGACAACAGACATTTGGTGGTATCACCCCCCGGCAGCTCAGTTCTGTGGGCCAAACCTGTTGACCTGAAGTCCTAAGAGTTGGGCAGGGAGATACAGGGAAGACGTCAGGGTTCCAGGTTCAAATGGTGAGTGACCCCTCATGGCCATATCCAATGGGAGGATGGGGAGGAGCATAAAGAAGCTGAGGTCTGTAGGTGCCCCATTCCCTACCCCAGCCAGATTACTGCCATATTAAAGAAGGCTGGGACAATCCCTGCTTCCTGTGGCAATGAAATGCCTTGGCCCAATGGGCTAAACAAGAGCAGTGGCTCCTTTTAGACTCACTACAACAGTGAGTGCAGTTTGATCTGAGAAAAGAGTAAGCTGCCACTTCTCCCCTGTTAAGATAGTGCCCCTGGCAGAGATCTCTGAGGATAGGGATACCTACTTCCCTCACACTGACATCTATTGATGGAATAGGGGTTCACGGTTGTAGATCCCCCTACCTACCTGTCTCACATGTATACCCACATCAACAAGTCAGACAATGGAACTGTGGGGTATCTCCAGGGCCAGTCTTGAGCAGAGAGGAAGCACACATATACTGATCAAAGGGGAGAGTGCTGTGGACTTCCAAGGAGCAAATAGGGAGGCTGGCAAATGCTCCACCCCATAGGGAAAATAAGCTAGTGGACAGAAATGAAAAAAAAAAACCTGGATCAAGTTCTTAGCAATCATGCAAATATACCCCTCTTCTACTTAGTAGCCCTATGGACTTGAAAGGATTGACTTAAACTTTGTAACAGAATCCCACCGAGCAGCTGGATAAGCAACCGCTGAACCTTGCTGAGCACAACAAAAGTTCTCAGGCTCTAGCAACTCACTCACAATCTGTCTTGTTCCTCCTACCATCTAAGGGGGAGTAGAAATCAATAAATTCTCTGGGAGTTACAAGGATCCCTCCTAAAGGTTGGATCATTCCTGTCCCATTTGGGGGACAAGAGCTTACCAGAGGAACAAAACAACTCATTGGCAGCTGGCTCTTCCATGCAAACTGCATTCAAAATTAGGAGCAACAACTCTATTATTAACATAATAACATTATGGTGCTATTAATTAATTAACATTAAGGTGCTATTAACATAGCACCTTCCAAAACAAGCAAACGGGGGTCAGAGGATTCAAACCCATAAATTCCACCCACCATTTTGGAATTTAAGCTGGGGGACCTAATTCACCACCCATTGTTGGGAAGAGGTGAAAACAACAGATCAGAGGTAGACCAAGAAGTTCGTCAAACCTGCTAGTGCATCCCAAGGGCAACTCAGGACTAGCACTTTTTGCCCCAACATGGTCAGGGACCAATCTTTGGAGTCTTGGAGATAGGTCCATAAGCCAGCCCTAATACCCTTGGCTTTCAATTGTGAGGCCAAATGAGAAGAAAAGATGAAAAAATCAAAGTGAAAGCTCACCTCCAAATAAAACAACAACTCTACAACAATGGATACTAACCAAATAAAAAGACTAAAGTGACAGGTGAAGAGTGTTTTTTTTTTTTTTAATTGTTAAATCATAGCTATGTATATTAGTGCAATCGCCTGTACCATTCTAAGATGCACCATAGATGTGGCCCCACCCATTACCCTCCCGCCACCCAAACCTCCCCCCTCCCTTCCCCTTCCTTGGCCCTTTCCCCATAATCTTGTGCTATAGTTGGGTTATACCCATCATGTGAAAGCTATAATTTAGCTTCATAGTAGGGCTGAGTACATTGGATACTTTTTCTTCCATTCCTGAGATACTTTGCTAAGAAGAATATGTTCCAGCTCCATCCATGCAAACATGAAAGAGGTAAAGTCTTCATCTTTCTTTAAGGCTGCATAGTATTCCATGGTATACATGCACCATAATTTGCTAGTCCATTTGTGGGTCGATGGGCACTTGGGATTCTTCCATGACTTAGCAATTATGAATTGGGCTGGAATAAAAATTCTGGTACAGATGTCTTTGTTATATTGTGATTTTTGGTCTTCTGGGTATAAACCTAGTAAAGGAATTATAGGATCAAATGACAGGTCTATTTTTAGGTCTCTAAGTATTCTCCAAACATCCTTCCAGAAGGAACGTACTAGTGGGCATTACCACCAGCAGTGTAGAAGTGTGTCCTTTCCTCCACATCCACGTCACCATTTCTGGTTTTGGGATTTTGTTATGTGGGCTACTCTGACTGGGGTTAAGTGATATTTCAAGGTAGTTTTGATTTGCATTTCTCTGATGATTAAGGATGATGAGCTTTTTTTCATGTGTTTATAGATTTTGCATCTGTCTTCTTTAGAGAAGTTTCTCTTTAAGTCCCTTGCCCACCCTGAAATGGGGTCACGTGTTCTTTTCTTGCT
>CAUYPK010099306.1:0-36228 GCA_963574355.1 Loris lydekkerianus
TGTGGTTTGAAACCAAATTTTTTTTTACTGTTTAATTATCCCAAAATGTTGGTGTTTGTGTTTTGTTTTAAAAATATAGAAATCTACCCTGGGTTTTTTTTTAAAAAAAAAAAAAAAAAAAAAAAAAAAAAAAAAAAAAAAAATCATTAGGCGTCATGGAAATGCAAATTAAAATCACAATGAGATTTCACTCCCCAGAATATCAGGGGAAAAACTACCAGCCACCAACAACCTGACAATACCAAGTGCTGTGAGGCTGGAAACAACACAAACATCCTTCAGTTAGTGATAGATACACACATCCTGGTAGTACATTCATACAAAGGACTACTACTCAGCAATAAAAAGGAACACACTTGGACGACTCCCAGAGGCATTACAGTGAGTCAAAGAAGCCAGACCTAAAAAGTTAAGTAACTATATTATTCCATTTAACATTGAAAAGGCAAAACTACAGGATTAAAGAACAGATTAGTGTTGCCAGAGTATGAGCTTAGGGGGAAAAGGAGGGGTTGGCCTCAAAGGGGCAGCCTAGGGGAGAATTGTGTGGAGGATGGAACTCTTCTGTGATCTTGAGTGTGATAGTGAATACACAACTCTGTGCATTTGTCAAAAATCCATAAAACTGTACTCCATGAACAATGTAAATTTTGCTGTATCCAAATTAAAATAAATTGAATCACAACTGTAATCCTAGCATTCTGGGAGGCTGACGTAGGAAAATCACTTAAGCTCACGAGTTCAAGACCATTCTGAGAAAGAGTGAGACGCTGTCTCTACTGAAAATAGAAAAATAAGCCAAGTGTTGTGGCTGGTGCCTGTAGTCCCTGCTACTCAGGAGGGTGAGGCAGGAGGATCACTTGAACCTAGGAGTTCCAAATGACTGTGAGCTAGGCTGACGTCATGCCACTCTAGCTGGGCAACAGAGTGAGACTCTTGTCTCCAAAAAATAAATTAAAAGAATACAATTAGGGCAGCACTTGTGGCTCAGTGGGTAGGGCGCTGGCCCCATATACCAAGGGTGGCAGGTTCGAACCTGGCCCTGGCCAAACTGCAACAACAACAAAAAAATAGCTGGGCATTGTGGCGGGCGCCTGTAGTCCCAGCTACTTGGGAGGCTGAGGCAAGAGAATTGCCTAAGCCCAGGAGTTGGAGGTTGCTGTAAGCTGTAACGCTACAGCACTCTACCGAGGGCGATAAACTGAGACTCTGTCTCAAAAAATAAATAAATAAAAATAAAAATAAATGAAAAAATACAATTAAATTAAATTAAGCTGGCCAGGTGAGATGGCTCACTCGCCTGGCACTCCTATAATCCTAGCACTCTGGGAGGCCGAGGCAGGTGGATTGCCCGAGCTCACAGGTTTGAGACCAGCCTGAGCCAGAGCCAGACCCAATCTGTAAAAATAGCCAGGCATTGAGGTGGGCACCTGTAGTCCCAGCTACTTGGGAGGGTGAGGCAAGAGTGTCACTTCAGCCCAAGAGTTTGAGGTTGCTGTGAGCCATGACGCCAGGGCACTCTACCAAGGGTAATAAAGTGAGACACTGTCTCAAAAAAATAATAAAATAAAATAAGCCCTTCCCATCTTGCCCAGAGGCCCAGCTCAAATTTGCCTCATTCATAAAACTCACTTATCTCCCCTCTAATTATTTCAAGACTGCAGCCTTCAAATCATTACATTTTCTCTGTCTTCACAGATAATTTTCTCTCCCTTTCTCTCTCTTACACAAACACACACACACACACACACACACACACACGCATACACAGAGCTATCAAAACCCTACCCATCCTCAAAGCCAGTTCAACTGCCTCCTCTTCCAGGAAGCCTTCCCTGACCTGTCCTGGCCCCACTACAATGAATCACCCTTTACCAGGCACCCCCACCAGCACCTATTTGTGCCTCTAATTAACCCTTCTTTCATTCTACAGGTTATTATCATTAGCTATCTACAATGTCTCCAGTGTTGGACACCAAGGCTTCCTGAGGAAAGGACCATTTCACACTCCCCACTGCACCTAGCACAGTGCTAGGCACACAGTGGGTGCTCTATGGGAGCTATGGAATGGCAGAGAACAGGTGGAAGCAGAGGGAGCTGATGCCAAGATTTCAAAAGAGAGCTGGCCATGCTAGGGCTGGCAGTGTTCTAGGGAGGGAATGGGAGGCCACTGGTACAGCTTTACTTCTTCTCTTGCATAAGCAGCACTATTGCCTAAAGTTCCAAGTGCTGGAAGTGACCTCACCTCCCATTCCAACATGAGGTCATGCAATTTACGATGGTGCATGTCTGAGGATGCTTTTCCTTCCTGCATGCCACCCAGCACAGTTCCAAGCCCCAGGCAGACAGATGCTCAGGACACACCTGCTGAGGAACTGAAACCTGTCCTGTCATTAGGATGCTGTCATTTCTCACTTCCAGAAGACAGGCCCTCCTTGCAGCAATTAGCAGATTATGTTCTGCTAATTAGGTTCTGATGTAAAATCAATTTTATTATGCAGAGCTACTGTGGAATAGGCATAGCCTACCAGTAACTTCACAGGGCCACTCTATAACTGGGTTTTTCCAAACACATCACTGGCCTCTCCCTCTTACAAATTACAGCTTGTTGTTTTTAAGAATCATCTGAGTGTCCAACCTTTTTTCTTTTCTGCCATACTTTGGAAGAACTGTCTTGGGCCACACATTAAATATACAAACAGTAACAAAAGCTGATGGGCAAAAAAAAAAGGTCTGTGCATACTTTTCATGATAACCAACACCAACACTGCCGATAAGAAACAATTGTCCTCACAAAATCAACATGTGTCCCTTGGGCCTGCAGGTTGAACATCCCAGATAGACAATTTATTTGACAAATATTTACAGTGTTCAGCATATGCCAAAGAACTAAACACTTTACAAAAATTAAACCATTTAATCTTTACATCAACCATATGAAGTTGGTTCCATTATAGTAATACAATTATTCGCAGGGGGACACACTGCAGTTAGGTAACTTGCCCAAGATCACACAGCTGTTAAATGGCAGAAAAAGTAGGCTGGGCACAGTGGCTCACCCCTGTAATCCTAGCACTCTGGGAGGCCGAGACGCGTGGATTGCCTGAGCTCACGAGTTCAAGACCAGCCTGAGCCAGAGTGAGACCTTATCTCTAAAAATAGCTGGGCTTTGTGGTGGGCGCCTGTAGTCCCAGCTACTTGGGAAGCTGAAGCAAGACAATCATTTGAGCCCAAGAATTTGAGGTTGCTATGAGCTGTGACACCATGGTCCTATACCAAGGGTGACAAAAGTGAGACTCTATCTCAAAAAAAATTAAAAAATTAAAATTAAAATGGCAGAAAAGGGAGTCAAACCAGACAGACTGGCTCTTAAGCTACTCTCCCCCAAACAGCAGCCACAAGCCATGTGGTTATTGTGGTTGTTTCAAATTCAGATGATGCTGTTAAGTATATGATACTAATGGGATTTCTAGCACTTGAAAAAAACCAAAACTATTTCATTAATATTTTTATACTATTGGTCACATGTTAAAATGATAATATTATAGACACTGTAGGTTAAACAAAATATGCTATTACAATTCATTTTACTAGTGTTTTTCTTTTTGAGAAAGTCTCACTATGTTGCCGTTGATAGAATGCTGTCGCATCACAGCTCACAGCAACCTCAAACTCTGGGGCTTAAGCAATTCTCTTGCCTCAGCCTCCCAAGTAGGTGGAACTACAGGCACCCACAATGCCCAGCTATTTTTTTGTTGCAGTTGTTTAGCTGGCCCCAGCAGGGTTCAAACCCGCCACCCTCGGTATATGTGGCCGTCATCGTAACCACTGTGCTATGGGCACCAAGCCTCAAAAGCCTTCTTCTTCTTTTTTTGTAGGAATAGAGTTTCACTTTATTGCCCTCGGTAGAGTGCCATGATGTCACACAACTCACAGCAACCTCCAACTCCTGGGCTTAGGAGATTCTCTTGCCTCAGCCTCCAGAGTAGCTGGAACTATAGACGCCTGCCACAACACCTGGCTAATTTTTTATTGCAGTTTGGCTGGGGCAAGGTTTGAACCAGCCACCCTCGGTATATGGGGCTGGGACCCCACCCACTGAGCCACCCGCGCTGCCTATTTTTTTTTTTTAATTGAGACAGAGTCTCACTTTGTCACCCTCAGTAGAGTGCCATGGATTCATATCTCACAGCAACCTCTTAACTCTCGGGCTCAAGAGATTCTCTTGTCTCAGCCTCCTGAGTAGCTGGGACTATAGGCGCCTGCCACAACACTAGGCTATTTTTTAGAGATGTGATCTTACACTTGCTCAGGCTGGTCTCGAATCTGAGCTCAGGCAATCTATCTGCCTGGGCCTTCCTGAGTGCTAGGATTACAGACATAAACCACCAGGCCCAGCCCTTTTTTCTTTTTTTGAGACAAAGTCTTACTCTATCACCCTGAGTAGAGTGCCATGGTGTCATAGCTCATAGTAACCTCAAACTCCTAGGCTCAAGTGGTCCTCTTGCTTCAGCCTCCAAAGGAGCTGGGACTACAGGCAAGTACCACCATGCCCGGGTACTTTTTCTATTTTTAGTAGAGACTGGCTCTCACTCTTGCTCAAGTTGGTCTTAAACTCCTGAGCTCAAGCAACCCACCTGCCTCGACCTACCAGAGTGCTAGGATTATAGGCGTGAGCCACCACGCCCGGCCTGTTACTACTTTTTAAATGGTGGCTCCTGATAACTTAAAATCAGATACATATCTGGCTTATATGCACTCACAGCCACTGCTCTGTGCTGAAATCATCTTCCCCTCTCCCACCCCCAACCTCAGGCCAGGACCAAGGTGCAGCCAGCCAGTCCGTGACAGAGCCAGCCATTCACTTCTGCATCTCCCCTTTCTACTTCCTTTCCCTGCTTCAACACTGTCCCTCCCAGCCTTGCCTCCCACTCTGGGGGCAGCTTAGTGCTACCTGCCTTTAGCAGGAGTTCCAAAATGTCAAGGTAGGAAACACTTCACATGTGTCTTGTGAATTATGCACTTGCTAATATGTGTAGACACTGAGACCCAGGACCACAAATCTTTGAGGAAACAGTGGCACTGGAGATGATAGCTGGTTTTTCCCTTCCAGTACAGAGACCCCTCCAAAGCATACAAGTTCTACATAGTTCTCCATAAAGAAATTCTATGTATCATTGCCCTACAGGATCTGTAGGGGACTGAGTGCAAGACCCCTGCAGTCTTGCAATGATGCTCAAGTCCCTGGTATAAAATGGTATAGTGTTTGCAAGTAACCTCTACATAGCCTCACATATACTTAACTTTATTCCCTAATTTTTTTAAATTTTGTTTTACTTTATTTTTTTCCTAACCACTAGATGACCAGGGATTCCCGTACACTATACTGTTATTTACAGCACCTAATACAATGCCTACACATCACTTCATTATCTTGGATACAAAATAGTACTCAATACATGGCAAATTCAAGTTTTGCTTTTTATTTTTTGAGACAGAATCTCAAGCTGTCACCCTGGTAGAGTGCCCTGGCAACACAGCTCACAACAATCTCCAACTCTTGGGTTCAAGCAATCCTCTTGCCTCGGTTTTTCTATTTTTAGTAGAGACGAGGGTCTCAATTTTTGCTCAGGCTGGTCTCAAACTCAAGAGCTCAAGCAATCCACTGAGCTCAGCCTCCCAGAGTGCTAATGCCCAGCCACAAGATTTGCTTTTTTGATTTTTATTTATTTAATTATTATTATTATTTTTTTTTTTTTGAGGCAGCATCTCCCTCTATTGCCCTGGGTAGAATGCCATGGCAACACAGCTAACAGCAACCTTGAACTCCTGGGCTCAAATACAATCCTCTTGCCTCAACCTCCCCAGTAGCTGAGACATAGTAGGTGCCACCATGCCCAGCTAACTTTCTAATAGAGATGGGGTCTCACTCTTGCTCAGGCTGGTCTCAAACTCCTGAGCTCAGTGGATCCACCTGCCACAGTCTCCCAGAGTGTTAGAATTACAGGTGTGAGCCACAATGCCCGGCCTCACGTTTTGCTTTTTTGGAACTCTGTAGAATTTTTTTCTACATGGATGTGGAATTCATGGATGTGGAACCCACAAATACAGGGGGCCGATTGTAGTTCCTCATAATAAAATAGACTTCAGATAGCTGCTAAGAAGGCCTGCCTTCTGGAAATAAGAAATAACAATACCCAGACAACAGGCAGATTCTACTACCTCACACAGCCTCTGTTAAGACACTCACAAAGGGTGGCATCTATGGCTTAGTGGGTAGGGCACTGGCCCCATATACCGAGGGACCCGGCCCCGGCCAAACTGTAACAAAAAAAATAGCTGGGCATTGTGGCAGGCGCCTGTAGTCTCAGCTACTCGGGGGGCTGAGGCAAGAGAATCACCTAAGCCCAGGAGTGGCTTTATCTACCGAGGGTGATAAAGTGAGAATCTGTCTCTACAAAAAAAAAAAAGACACTCACAAAAATGAACGTGTATAGGTCAGGATATATATACCTTCCAAGCCAAATATGGCTCCCAATCTGGAGTGCCACACAGTTTAGTGAACTAAGGTTTTCCTTGATTTTTTTTTCTCTTCTGCAGAGGTTAAAAAAACAAAAAGTCCGGCACACTATAATCACAGCATTTGGGGAGGCCAAGGTAGGAGGACTGCTTGAAGCCTAGACAACAGAGTGAGATACCAGTCTCTGCAAAAAATTTAAAAATTAGCAAGGTGTGGTGGCACACACCTACAGTACCAGCTACTCGGGAGGCTAAGGCAGGAGGATAGCATGACCCTAGGAATTTGAGGCTGCAGTGAGCTGTGATTGTGCCATTGCACTCCAGCCTGGCAACAGAGCAAGACCCTGTCTCTAAAAAAAGAAAACAAGTCCCAAGACAGTGGCTCGTGCCTATAATACTAGCATTGTGGGAGGCCCAGGAGCGTTGATTGCTTGAGTTCAGGAGATAGAGACAAGCTTGAGCAAGAGTAAGACCCTGTCTCTAAAAAATAGCCAGGTCTTGTGGTGGGCGCCTATAGTCCCAATTACTTGGGAAGCTGAGACAAGAGAACTGCTTGAGCCTGAGAGTCTGAAGTTGCTGTCAACTATGACGCCACAACACTCTACCCAGGGCAACAAAATGAGACTCTTGTCTCAAAAAGAAAAAAGAAAGAAAGCAAACAAAATAAAACAAAAACCCTACCTCATAGGGCTATTAAGATGATCAAATGAGATTACTGTATATACTCAAGTATAAGCCGAGTTTTTTCCAGCACAAAATTCGTGCCGAAAAACCCGAACTCGGCACAAATTTTGTGCCGGGAAAAACTCGGCTTATACTCGAGTATATACGGTATATAGTCAGAAATGTCTAGAATAGGCTGGGCACAGTGGCTCACACCTATAATCCTAGCACTCTGGGAGGCCAAGGCAAGTGGACTGCCTAAGCTCATAGGTTCGAGACCAGCCTAAGCAAGAGTGAGACCCCATCTCTAAAAATAGCTGGGTGTTGTGGTGAGCGCCTGTAGTCCTAGCTACTTGGGAGGCCGAGACAAAAGAATCACATGTGCCCAAGAATTTGAGGTTGCTGTGAGCTATTACGCCACGGCCCTCTACAAAGGACAACAAAAGTGAGACTCTATCTCAAAAAAGAAAAAAGAAAAAAAAAAAAAAAACAAGAAATGCAGGTCCAGAAATCTGAGACACACCTCCAAAAGCCAGACAGAAATTTATGAGACACATTTAGAGTCCTGAACTCACCCCAGCATCATTGAATAATATTGTATTTATTTATCTCTTTATTTATTTTATTTTTATCATGTCATACTGTATTTATTTCTGTAAGTGTTCTCATATTCTCTTTAGAATGAGACAAGTTGAAAAAAATAAAAAGTACATTAAAAAAAAACAAAACTCTAGAATAATGTCTGGCACCTTACAGGCACTTAATAAACGTTCATTTCCCTTCTCCTTACTTCCTCAACCAAAAATCCCAAGTTTTGGTGGCGCCTGAAGCTCAGTGGGTAGGGCACCGGCCACATACACAAGACTGGCAGGTTCGAACCCAGCCCTGGCCATCTAAACCAACAACAACTGCAACAACAACAACAACAAAATAGCCGGCCACTGAGGTGGGCTCCTGTAGTCCCATCTACTTGGGAGGATGAGGCAAGAGAATCACTTTAGCCCAAGAGTTTGAGGTTGCTGTGAGCTGTGTGATGCTACGGCCCTCTACCCAGGGAAACAGCTTGAGACTCTGTCTCAAAAAAAAAAAAAAAAAAATCATTTCCCCCTCCACATGAATTGATAGTAAGTTCCACTCTATTCTATACTCGACAACTGCTATTTTGACTTTAGATGCAGGATTTTACATTTAAACCTTTAAGATTTCTTCTTGAGATGAGCAGACATATTCAAATTATTCAATGTCAAGTAATTTTTTAACAGCTAACAATTGAAAACAATTATGAAAGTCCAATAAGGCATAGTTAAATAAAGTTATAGTTATATAATGTAATGCTACTCAGATCTTTTTTGGGTTTTTTTCTTTGGAGACAGAGTCTCACTTTGTTACCCTTGGTAGAGTGCCGTGGTGTCATAGCTCATAGCAACCTCTAACTCTTAGACTGAAGCAATTCTCTTGAGTCGGTCTCCAAAGTAGCTGGGACTACAGGCACACACCACAATGCCCGGTTATTTTTTTAGAGATGGGGTCTTGCTCTTGCTCAGGCTGGTCTCTAACCCATGAGCTCAGGGAAATCCACCTGCCTTAACCTCCCAGAGTGCTAGGATTACAGGCGTGAGCTACTGTACCCAGCCAGATACTCAGATCTTTAAAATTATGCTTTTAAGCCAGGCACGATGGCTCATGACTCTAATCCCAGCAATTGGGAAGTCAAGGTAGGGGATTGTCTTGAGCTCACAGGTTAGAAACCAGCCTGAGCAAGAGCAAGACCCTGTCTCTAAAAAATAGCTGGGTGTTATGGTGGGCACCTGCAGTCCCAGCTACTTGGGAAGCTGAGGCAAGAGGATTACTTGAACCCAAGAGTTTGTGGTTGCTGTGAGCTAAGATGGCACTCTACCAAGGGTGAACAAGTGAAATTCTGTCTCAAAAAAAAAAAAAAAAAAAAAATCAATCAATAAATAAAATTATGCTTTTAAATAATTTTTTATGGGCTGGGTGTGGTGGCTCACACCTGTAATTCTAGCACTCTGGAAGGCTGAGGCAGGTGGATAACCTGACCTCTTGAGTTCAAGACCAGCCTAAGGAAAAGCAAGACCCCATCTCTACTTTAAAAAAAAAAAAAAAAAAGAAAAACTGAAGCAAGAGGATCGCTTGAGCCCAGGAGTTAGAGATTGCTATGCGCTATGATGCAACGGTACTCTATCCAGGGTGACAGCTTGAGACTGTCTCAAAAATAAAAATTTCTTTTTATGACATGAGGTATTCCTATGTCATGTTTACTAGAGAAAAAACTAGATAGAAGAAAGAGTAATTGCAATTATATAAGTTTGTATGAACACAAATTTGGAAGGACATTAACCTATAAAGCACAAGTCATCCCAGGGTTGTAGTACTAAATACTATGTGCTTTTGTCCTGTGTACCATTTTGTTCTCTTCTTTCTAAAATGAAAATGTTAATTTTAAGAGTTAGAAAAGAATTTTTCACTTCATCTATTGGATCGCAGCATTCTAGTTCATTGACATTATTTTGTATGGTTCTGTCATACAATATTCACTATCCTCAATACCCAGAGAAATAAGAGAGGACACGGGCCACATAGGCTGCTGAGAGGGGCTTATACCTATGGAAACACACATCAAGGACAAAGTCAAAGAGAGGACTCTATGGCACATTGCTGGAAACCTCGTCAAGGTGACGTGAGCTCAGTGCCTAAGGTTCAACCAGCGACACATCTGTGTCACTGCTTTATCAGCTGGACTACTTTTATATCTCTTATACCCAAGAAAATCATTAGATTGAAAATCCTTCCTCAGCATTCCTCCATTCAGATTCGTTCCCCCAAAACTTAGTAGAGTGAACCCATGCTGGCTCCTAGTTATCTCAATTTCATTTTCAAAGTCTCTGTAGATTCTTAGTTCACAAATAGCAGTCTGCCATCTCCAGGATCCCTACCTTGCCCCCTTGAAGAAATAAATCAGGACAGTACATGCTTTCTCCACCATCCTCCCCTCCTCTCACTTTCTGGCAGCCCTTCTGCTGTCACTCCTGCAGCTTCTCTCAGGACCCTGAAAGCTGATCTGTGAAGAGTCTGGCAATCTGAACGCATGAAAAGCAGTTCCATGTGATCTGCCTCTCACTTCTCCCAAAGTAGCGTTAGCCCTCTTACCAACTCTGGTCTAAACATACAAAGATGGAGGCGAGATAAGAGGCCTCTGTCTCCTAGAACATTCCACCACTTGCCACAGGCAGGAATCTCCCCCTGCCTATCCTGCTCTGACTGTAGCTAACTAGATCCCTTTATGTAGGCTGTCGTGGTGTATGCCTGTAGTCTCAACTCCCTGGGAGGCTGAGACTGAAAGATGAATTGAGGCTAGGAGTTGGAGACCAGCCTGGGCAACATAGTGAGACCCCTGTCCAAAGAAAGAAAAGAAAGAGAAGGGAGGGAAGGGGAGGGGAGGGGGTAAAAGAAAGAGGAGAGAGGGAAGGATAGAGGGAGAGAAGGATAGAGGGAGGAAGATAAGGAAGAAGGGAAAGAAGGAATCCAGCTGACCCGGCCTATTTAACCCCTACCCAGCTTTGCCCATGGCCCAGCATCGCCATCCCAGCAACCATTACTCAAGGCTCAATGCCAAGGTGGGGATCAGCCAGGAACAAACACTAGCCTTTTATCCTGTCCAGGGTGATCCACGAAGACATCTCAGGGGCTTGAAGGGAAGGGAAGACAAGGTTCTGGCAGGGGTGAGCTTGGCATGAGTGGAGGCTGGCAGACAGTTAGACACAAAGCAGAATGCTCAGCCCCAGAATGGGCTCTGAGAGCTCAAGTTTCACTCTGAGTCAACAGCCCCCTCAGAGGAGAGCCCCACCCCAGAGAGCCACCCTGTGTGTCATCAGCCCCTCCCCAGTGCCCTTTGCACAGCCCCCAGAGCTCTACCGGATATACAATCCCATCCCCCAGGAGGGTCACCCAGGCCTGAGCACAGCTCCCATTTCCTGCCCTTGGTGACTCCTCTGAAGTCTATTGTTCCCATGAAGTTTGGGTCAAAGGAGCAGAGTCCCCACCCATGGGGGCTATGCCATGCCAAGCAGTTGGCCCCTGCTACAGGGAGCCTGGCCCATCGTCCTGCCTTTCCAGGGACCTGCCTGAATTAAATGCAGGTGGATGTGGGCGCAAATCTTAGAGAACACAGTTCTGTGGGAAATTTCCCAAAGATCCAGTCCCCACCAGGTAAAAGCCCTACAGCTAGGTCATACAGGTCTGATTAGATTATCCCCAAACAAAAACAAAGGGAGAACTGTCATTTCAGAAAAGGGCAAGGCAAAACTGGAATTAGAATACAGGAGGAGCTGGGGACTCTGTACTCCCCCGTGACAAAGCCCTGCCCTGCCCCCACCTCCACCTGGGCCCCTTGGCTGGTTACAGTCCCCTGACAGCCCCCCCTTTCTGGAGAGCAGCTGTTCAGCTCCAATTTCAGAGCTTTAAAGGGAGCTGTTGGCCCAACCCCTGCCAACAAAGGGTCACCAGGGCAAAGAAAGACAGGCAAGGTAAAGCCACCTTCCCAAGCCCTGAATTTTCAACAGCCACTACACTAACTTCAGCTACAGCAAAGCCAAGGACCAAAGCTGGGGACCAACACCTTCCACTTCCACTGGGAAGGAGGAGGAGGAGCTACAGGTTGGGCAATAAGCATTGCTTTGTGACAGTCACAGGGGAAAGACTCCAGAACGGAAGCCAAAAGAAGTTGTGACATTTGCATCCCAAGAAATCTAAAAAGATAGGGAGACTCTTCTCCACCTGGCAGAGTGATGTGTGCAGCCCATCAAGGAGAAAGGAGAGTGTGTTTTAAAAACCTGAGGGCCCGGCAGGGTGTGGTGGCTCATGCCTGTAATCCTAGCACTCTGGGAGGCCCAGGCAGGGGGGGATAGCCTAAACTCACGAGTTCAAGACCAGTCTAAGCCAGAGCAAGACCCTGTCTCCAAAATAGCCAGGCGTTGTGGCGGGTGCCTATAGTCCCAGCTACTCAGGAGGCTGAGGCAAGAGAATTGCTTGAGCCCAAAGAGTTAGAGGTTGCTGTGAGCTATGATGCCAGAGCACTCTACCAGAATTGACAAAGTCAGACTCTGTCTCAAAAACAAACACCTGAGGGCTCCTTCCAGACTCAGTATTCTCAGATTCTACAGTAAAACAGCTCCTTCCCCAGCAGCTTCACACTTTCTGCTGGGATGGAGTAGAGTATCTCTAACAACTTATCTGAGCCATGGATAATAGACTACTCCAGCCTCTGTGCAGGTGGGATGAAGGCTGCTGAACAAAGTGGAGGTGTCTGAGCACTAGGATTTACAGAGCCAGAGACAGAATGCAAAGTGAAGAGCAAGGACTTCTTCTAGCTCTGCCACTTAGAGCACGTTACTGTTCCTCTAGTGGCCTCAATTTCCCCATCTTTAAAATGACAGAGTGGCTGGGCACAGTGGCTCATGCCTCGAAACCTAGTACTTTAGGAAGCTGAAACAAGTGGATAGCCTAACCTCAGGAGTTCAAACCAGCCTGAGCAAGAGTATCTCTTGAACCCAAGAGTTTGAGGTTGCTAGGAGCTATGATGCCATGACACTCTACCCAGGGTGACAGAGTGAGACTATGTGTCAAAACATTTTTTTAATTTAATTTAAAAAATAAAATAAAATGAGAGAGTTAGGTGCTGACATCAGAGTATACAACAGTATTCAGCAAGTTCACCCTGATGCCAAGGCAAAACTGGAATTAGAAGTTGGAGACTCTATGTTCCCTAGTGACAAAGCCCTGCTCCCTACTTCCACTTGGGCCATTGGCTACCCCGGACTCCTAATGATGAAGAATATAGCCTGGCCCACAGAAAATAAAACATGACTAGCGCAGAGTTTCTCAAAGAGTGTCCAGAGAAACACTAATTAAAAAAACTCTAATCCCTAGGAAAAAAAGAGGTTCCTCCCTAATATAATTTGATGAAACATTGGATACAATGGGGATGGAGTCCCTAGGATTTCCTAGTAGGTGCTTTGCATACAGCGAACTTTAACGGCAAACTTCCTAGATACAGGTAAATCAACACCTCGCCCCCACATTACTCCCCAGGAAACTGAGCCTGTGTGCCTTACAGGTAATGAGTGACTGCCTGACCCCAAACCTGTACGTTTTCCACTCCATCACTACTGTATTTAGACAGAGTCTCTCACTTTGACACCCTTGGTAGAGTGCTAGAACGTCATAGCTCACAGCAAACTCAAACTCTTGGGCTCAAATGATCTTCTTACCTCAGCCTCCCGAGTAGCTGGGACTACAAGCAGCAGCCTCCACGATGCCCGAATGTATTATTTTTAGAGACAAGGGTCTCTCCGTTGTTCAAGCTGGTCTCGAATTCCTGAGCTCAAATAATCCAACTGCCTTGGCCTCCCAGAGTGCTAAGATTAGAGGTCTCAGTGCTGCTTTTAGACCAGCTACACACCTGGCCTCACCAGGTGAGAGAGTGAGGTGTTTCCCACCAGAACATCCACACAGTCAGGATGGACCTCCAAGCAGGAACGAGAGCCCCACCCACTGAGAGAGTTCCTTGCTCCCTTCTTCTGAGAACCCCTAAACATTATATACATGCAGAAGCACTCACAGGACAAGCTACCCACTCCTCCTCCTACAGGAAGTGCTGGGTGGCCTACCAAGTTATAAAGAATGACAGATTCTTCCTCTGGGTTACCTGGTTAGCTCCGAAGAGGACCAACCTGTTTGTCCCTGGGGCGGACTTACAAGCATTATCTATACAAATCTCAAGATTCGAAATGGTGTCTTCTTTCTGGGGGGGGGGGTTCCACCCCCACAAATATTCCCATCCTCACTACCATCCACCCATTCCATCACCACAAAGCAAAGACCTCAACTTCCTTCAACCTTCTACCAGCTTGTTTTCTGAATCACTCCAGGCAAGCACTGGGTCCAACTGCCCCAGAGAAAGACAGCTGCCTGGAAGTAGCAGGTGTAGACAGCCTCCTTCCAGCTCTGCCCAGTCCAGGGGGAATAAAGCCTGGGGGCCACACACTCCAACAACCACAGTCAAATTATGCCTGCACACATGCAATCAGAGACACTGTTTCTTGCCCACGGCTAAGCAGGGAGGAAGGACAGTCATAGCCAGAACCAACATTCTCATAGAGAAGACATACTTAGTGACCCGGCGTCACACACCTACTCACAGACACACACTCTCAGACAGACCGTTCTCTAGTAGAAATATATGCACTCTGTCACTCACGTTCAACACAAACAAATACGCCTACTGGAAGCCAAGGTAATTCATGAACAGATATCACCCTCACAGACACCAAAGCTGGGGAGTCTGGCACAGTCAGCCATCACATGAACTCACTCACCAGAGCCCCTTTACACGCATGTGCATGTGCAAAGAGGTGCTCCTGGGCTCCCAGGGGCTTGAGAATTCTGCTCCCTTGATCCACTAGTCCCCATCAGGGAACCCAACAGCTTCTTCCAGCCACTTGCAGAAGTCCCCCCACTTTCACATAGCTTTACCACTTGAAAAACAGGCAACACACTTACCTCCAAGGCTCTCTCTTCCAGGTCCAAAAAGGACCCAGCAGAAAAGGGACAAGGATGCTGGGTCTCCTGTGTCTCTGTTGTTTTTGGTTCTGCCTCCGTACTCCTTTCAGCGACCTGGACTCCCTTTTCCCCAAAGTCCCTGCTGCCCACCCCAACCCCCAACCTTGGAGTCTGCACTGCCTGTCCCATCCTCAGTCGCGCCGCCTCCACGTGCCCCGCTCTTTTCTAGTTTCCTCCCTGGAAAGCGTTCCTCCCGCACAAACGAACAAGTCCTACGAACTCCCGATCCTCCCCGTCTCCTGCCTTACCGGTCCCAGGGTGCGGGAAGGTGGGGTGGGTGCTCTACGCCAGTTCCAAGGAGTCCGCCCGGCGCTCCAACTCTTCCCGTGCGGTTCCGCTGAGTCCCGGGATTCGGCTAGCGCACTGCGGGACAACAGGGCGTCAGCGCGCAGCGCCCCGGGCTGCGGCCCCCGGACCGACCGGCCAGGCGGGAGAAGGCGGGGCCGCGGCACGGAGCCCACCCCGCGCCGCCGGCCTGGGCGCGCGGAGGGAGGAGTTTTCCCAGAATGGGACTGCCGGGAAAACGGGAGATCCCTATTCCTGGAGGAGTGAGTCAACCGGGAGAGAGGAAGGGAGCGCGGGGCACACGGAGCGGGCGGCGGGAGGGAGGGAAACGGTAAAGGGGCCGCGGGAAGCGCGGCGGGGCGAGGGGGAAAGAAAGAGGCCGGGACGGGGCGCGCCGGGAACCTACGGTCCAAGGCGGGAACGCGCCGGCGGAGAGAAGAGCGGCCGGAGCACACGGCGTGAGTGGACAGCGGCCGACAGCGGTCCCGGGGAGGGTGCCCTGCGGGGCCGCGGATGGCGGCGCTGGCGCCACTCACCTGACGGGACGCGGCGGCGGCGGAGCCGGGAGCTGCGGGCCCTCCCCACCCCCTGGCCTCAAGTTTGCGAGGAGGGCGCCTGGAATGTGCGGAATGAGGGCTGGTATGAGATGCGCGCAGCTGAGGGAGGGAGCCGGAGGGAGTGGCGGCCGGGCCACCGGCACCTCGGGGAGGAGACTGCGAGCGCTGGCGGGCGGGCGGGGGCCGGGCTTTCGGCGGGGCGGGGCGGGGCCAGGGGCGGGCGCCGGCGGGCGGCGCGGAGGGGGCGGAGGGCACCCGGCAGGGCCCGGGTGGCGTGGACCCCTCGGCTCTGACCGCGGTTTCTGGATCCCGCCTCGGATCTCCAGCACGCGTACTTTGATCTCTCAGCGCCGACTCTTTCCCCCCTCCACGCCCCGCTGTTCCTTCCCTTCCTGGCAGATTCCCGACTCCCTTTACCAGGAGCCGAAGACCTTCCTTTTAACCCGGGGTGGAGGTGCCCCGTGGGTGGACGCGCCCCTGGCCTTCCGCCCTGCCACCCTCGGGGTCCGGTTGCCGGCCGGCGTCCTACGGCACAAGTCTGCCAGGCGGGGGAAGGGGCGGGCACCCGACGCGCAGGAAGGGCTGCTCCCTTCCCCGCGGCTCCCACCAAAGGACGCTCGCTCAGGGGAACCAGGAAGCAGGAACTCCCGGGCTCCATTCCCAGATCCACCCCCGGGGCCTCCACGCTTGCCCTCCCCGGCCTTAGCCCGTTCAGTTGTTCTCTTCTGTCTGTTGGGATCTGCAAAACTGTCGCTAAGAAGAGTAAACCACAAGGGAGAAAAGGAACTCAGTGTTAAGTCCGTGTGGCATGGCGTGAGACACCTATTGGGTTCACTCAATAAATACTCATCCAATACATATTCTGTGTCCACCAGATGCTGTAAAGATAACGAGGGATAAGACCTCAGCACCCACCTTCACAGACTTCATAATTTATCTGAGAAGACTCGGTGCATAAAGGGGCATTACCATAAAGTGGGAGTCTGGGCTTTTAAACATGCCAAATGAAGCGAGTCTGTCATGTTGAGAAGGAAGGGTGCTGGAAGCACATTGGGCTTCTGTTTGGAAATCCTCAGAAGAAATTGTCTTAAAGCAGTATGTGCTCAGGTAGCTCTGTTGTCCACTTGGTTGGGAAACTGAAACCAAAGGACTTTGGGCTTTTTAGAATAATTAAATCCAACCTCTTCTGAAGCATTATCCCTTAACTTTGTATTGCAGAGGTTGTCCAGATCTTATCTCCCTTGCCAAACAGAAACTTCCTTGAAGACTGGATAAATGTTTGATTTATCTTATCTTTCACCCTGCACCAGCATGGTGCCTGGAATGGAGCACTGCATGATCAATGCTGAGTTGATGAAAAACATTTGCTATTGTGGAAAATATTGAAAAGAAAGCACTATAAATGTCAAAATTGTTTTCAGAAGAAGTGCTCCAAAAGTGTTTTGAACAATGACAAGCATCTCTGGACTAAGTTTCCGGTCTTACAAGGAGAAGACTTTGAAGGAAGCAGCCCTCATTTGGATATATAAATTCTGGTATGCTTGTTAAATTATGAGTCATATCAAGGTTGGTTACACCTCAGACACATGAAAAGACTACAGTACAAAGTAGTGTATCAACACCACATGAAATATAAACTGTGAACACAAACTATTTAATTCAACAATCATTGGTTGAGTGTCTGTTGGCTTTGACACCATGCTTAATACAGGGATAGGTCCCTGCCTTCAAGAAGCTTACAGTCTAGGTAAGAAGAGAGACAATTAAGTTCAATGGGAACTGGAGGAGAAAACCAATAAAATTCAAGTTCCCTGGTAGCATTTGATCTACTCTTGAAGGATAAATGAGAGTTTGGTAAACTAAAACTGGAAACCCCACTTAAGTCATGTGGAGGAACATACAAAGGTGAGGTAGCCTGTACGCAAGGGGTGCTTAGGAAAGTGTGGTAAACTGGAGTGGGTGAAGAATGAGATCAAAAGAAGTGGATACCAGATTATAAAGATCATTGTGTCCCATGCTAAAGATCTGGGCATCGTAAAAGACACAGGAGTGACACAATCAGTGCCACCATCAGAAAGACTCTAGCAGTGGTCTTGGTGTTGGACTGGACATTCAAGGTGCCCTAAATCCAAGCAGTGGTCCTAAGGTTGGGGAGAGAGGGAAGGATCTAGAAAACAGTACAAAGGCAGGAGCAACAAACTCTTGGCTGTGAAGGTAAGAAAGAAAACAAAAATTGCTAAAGTTCAACAGCTGAACAATAGATAGTGTGATTAACTAAGAACTCAAAAAGAACAGAGGAGTAGGGTGAAACAGAGAGTGAGTTCTGCCAGGTTCAGAGGGTTGAGAGGAAGGCAGGACAGAGTTCAGAGCTGAGACAGAAAAGCAACCCTGAGGTGTGACCTTCAGCACAAACTGCTGAGAGGAAAATATCCAAGAGCATCAGTGATCCAAACTGGAAAGGTATGTCTCCAAAATTTTAGCCTCCTGGGTCAGACATGGTGACTCAAGCTTGTAATCCTAGCACTCTGGGAGGCCGAGGCAGGTGGATTGCTTGAGATCAGGAGTTCAAGACCAGCCTGAGAAAGAGTGAGACCCCTGTCTCTACTAAAAATATAAAAACTAGCCAGCTGTAGTGGAACACACCTGTAGCCCCAGCTATTTAGGAGGCTGAAGCAAGAGGATTGCTCAAATCCATGAATTTGAGGTTTCTGTGAGCTCTGATGATGCCCTGGCACTCTACCCAGGGTGACAGAGTTTTTCTCAAAAAGAGAAAAAAAACAACAAAATTTTGGTCTCCTGGTCCATACACTTACTGGCTTCTAGAGACCTTTGAGGATTTCATGCTCTGAATCTGTTAGACCCTCTGGGCAAAGGAAAATTATCAAGTATAAATATTCTGAAGGGTTAAGGACTGACTGTGATTTATACACACATCTACCCTTGGGGGAGAGGAGGACATTTACATTTCTTAAGGGACAGGACCCTAATTCATTGACCCTCAGGAATGACTCTACTGAGGGAAATTTTGGATGAGATGCATACAAATTTCCTCAAATTACATCATATAATCCATGATTTCCCTTACTTCTGGTGACCCAGACCACTCTATATCTGGTCCTACGAAAGGATCCTCCTCACTCAAGCCCAATAAGGGTTGGGGTAGAAGGAGTAGGGCAGGAGTGGGGTCAGAGCTGGGTTCTATGTGGGGAGGGTATTTGTGGTAGCTATATCCTAAAGTCAAAGTTAAAATTCATATTAATTACTTTTCCCATATGTTGTTTGGTATTATAGTAAAACTTCTGTAAGTTGACTACCCAAGAGACTGTAACAAACCAGTCAACAAACAAAGATGTCAACATAAGGAAATAGGCCTCTACTGTACTGGTACGTACAATGTGGTGCATGTCCAGTCTATGAAAATCAGGTTAAGAAGGTGGTTAACTATGGAGGATCTGCTGTATATAGGATGATCCTATTTTTGAAAAAAGGATGGAAAAGTATTTTAAAGTGATTATCTCTGGGAAGTTTTGTTGAGGGTTTTCTCAGGCCAGGTGCGGTGGCTCATACCTGTAATCCTAGCACCCTGGGAGGCTGAGGTGGTTGGATTGCCTGAGCTCATGAGTTCAAGACCACCCTGAGCCAGAGTGAGACCTCCTCTCTAAAAATAGTTGGGTGTTGAGCCAGGACCGGTGGCTCACACCTGTAATCCTAGGACTTGGGAGGCTGAAGCGGGTGGATTCCCTGAGCTCACCAGTTTGAGACCAACCTGGGCAAGAATAACACACTGTCTCTTAAAAATAGCCAAGCACTGTGGCAGGTGCCTGTAGTCCCAGCTACTCAGAAGGCTGAGACAAGATAATCACTTGAACCCAAGAGTTTGAGGTTGCTGTGAGCTAAGATGCCACAGCACTCTATCAAGGGGGACAAAGTGACATCCTGTCTCAAAAAAAAAAAAAAGCTGGCTGTTGTGGCAGGCACCTGTGGACCCAGCTACTTGGGAAGCTGAGGCAAGAGAATCACTGAAGCCCAAGAGTTGAAGGTTGCTGTGAGCTGGAGTACCATGGCACTCAACCGAGGGCAATAAAATGAGACTCTGTCTCAAAGGGAAAAAAAAGAGAGGGTTTTCTCATTTTTATTCATTATTTTTTATAACAAATTGGTACTTTTATAATCAGAGGAAAATGTAACAACTACTATCTATGTAATGCTTCCTTAAATTTCTGCACATCTTTAAAACACAAACCTTCTCACATATATTAAAACATTGTGGTGCCTGCTTTGGGAACGCTTGTGCTAAAATTAGATACAGAGAAAATTAGCATGGCCCTTCCCCACAGATGTTTTTTGAAACATAAGACTTTTTTAAATTACATTATGTACTGTGTGTGTATATATATAAATTTCTTTCTTTTCTTTCTTTCTTTCTTTTTTTTTTTTTTTTTGAGACAGTCTCATTCTGTTGTCTGGATTAGAGTGTCATGGTATCATCTTAGCTCACAGCAATCTCAGACTCCTGGGTTCAAGTGATCTTCCTGCCTCAGCCTCCCATGTAACTGGGACTACAGGCACCTGCCACAACACCTGGCTAATTTTTTTATTTTTAGTAGAGATGAGGTCTTGCTCTTGCTTAGGCTGGTCTCAAACTCCTGACCTTAAGTGATCTTCCCACCTCAGCCTCTCAGAGTGCTAGGATTGCAGGTGAGAGCCACAGCACCTGGCCCTCTCTGTCGCCCTGGAGAGAGTGCCATGGTGTCATAGCTCACAGCAAACTCTTGGGCTCCAATGATCCGCTTGCCTCAGCTTCCTGAGTAGCTGAGACTACAGGCATGTGCCAGCACACCCGGCTAATTTTTTTATTTTTATTTTTATTTATTTTTATTTTATTTTATTTTATTTTTATTTTTTTGAGACAGAGCCTCAAGCTGTCGCCCTGGGTAGAGTGCCATGGCATCACAGCTCACAGCAACCTCCAACTGGGCTTAAGTGATTCTCCTGCCTCCGCCTCCCAAGCAGCTGGGACTACAGGCACCCGCCACAATGCCCAGCTATTTTTTGGTTGCAGCCATCATTGTTGTTTGGCGGGCTGGGCTGGATTCGAACCCACCAACTCAAGTGTATGTGGCTGGTGCCTTAGTTGCTTGAGCCACAGGCGCTGAGCCATAATTTTTTTATTTTTAGTAGAGATGGAATCTCACTCTTGCTCAGGCTGGTCTCAGACTCCTGAGCTCAAGTAATCCACCTGGCTTGGCCTCCCAAAGCGATAGGATTACAGATGTGAGCCACACGTGCCTGGCCTACAATTTTTATTGGTTAATTATACCTTAATAAAGCTAGTGTGAGATGGGGGAGAGAGTTTATATAAAGTCAAAGAATTCAATGAATGGATCTTTGAAGAAACACCAACATTTTAAAGTCCTCCAGACTTTTCATTAATCCACTCATTATTCTAAATATTTGTTTCAACTATTGCTGACTACCAGTTTATAGCTCTAGAAACTTTTTCTTTCCAAAAAATTTCCAAAAAAAAATTTTTTTATACACATCTCTGCCTCCCTACATATCTGATATAGAACATAAGAATGACAAAAGGCAAAGTCAGGAAACCTTTGTTCAAGTCATATCTCTATCTGCACTAATGTTTGTCCTGAGCATGCATTAGTACCAGAGAAACCGGACTTCAACCCAATTTTAAAGCCTTAGTCTAATTCCCAGTCCTCCTTTGCCTGTCACCCTTTTTCCTTCCTAATCTTCCTGCTCCCAAACTATAAAAGAAAGAGAACTGTTGGATAATTATTCTTGAAATATTTGAGAATCTGGTGGCACCTGTACCTCAAGAGGCTAAGGCACCAGCCACATACACCAGAGATGGCGGGTTTGAATCCAGCCCGGGCCTGCCAAACAACAATGACAACTACAACCAAAAAATAGCCAGGTGTTGTGGGGGGTGCCTATAGTCCCAGCTACTTGGAAGGCTGAGGCAAGAGAATCACTTAAGCCCAGGAGTTTGAGGTTGCTGTGAGCTGTGATGCCACAGTACGCTACCCAGGTTGATAGCTTTAGGCTCTGTCTCCAGAAAAAAAAAAAAGAAATATTTGAGAATCCTAACAAGGGTAGACAATGCTTAACTATATGTTTGGCTTGAGAACCTCGATATTAAACCAAAGATGTATAGTGAAAAGTGGTGACAGACCAGAAACCACCCTGCCCCAGCTAGCCCCCTTCCTGCTCTGCCCCGTGTGGCTCTGTTGACAGCCACAGCCCTGTCAGGGGCAGTGTGCAGAGGAGCCTGATGGAGAGAGATGAGGCAGTATCGGAAAAAATCATGGAGGCCCATTTCGTATTTGAAATAATTCAAAAATTCCCATTAACATCAAGGCTAATTTTTGCCTAGGCTGTCACATCAGCCTAGGAGAGATGGGTACAAAGTGAGGAAAATTGGTGTGGGGGGTGTCAGGGCAGCAGCTAGGACTTGTATGTATAGTGGCCTGGTTAAATCACGTTGTTTTTCTTTTCCCTCCTCCTTGTCTTTGGAAAGTCATCTAAATTTGGGTCGTGAGCATTTATAACCCATTTTGTATAGCAGCATGGTTAAAAATTTCATTGTCTCACTTTCTAAGAACTTTAATAAAAATAATATTGATATTTACTGCTATGTACCAATTAGATCCTGAGTATTTTCCTGGAATACCTCCAATTGTTTCTATTTTGTCGGGGGCGAGTAGGGGTTTAAAGTCTCACTTTGTTGCCCCAGGCTAGAGTGCAAAAGTGTCATAGTTCACAGCAATCTCAAACTCCTGGGCTCAAGTGATCGTCTTGCCTCAGCTTCCCAAGTAGCTGTGACTATTGGCATGTGCCACCATGCCCCACTAATTTTTCTATTATTAATGGAGATTGGGTCTTGCTCTTGGTCAGGCTGGTCTTCAACTCCTGAGCTCAAGCAATCCACCCACCTTGGCCCCCCCAGAGTGCTAGGATTACAGGCGTGCGCCACTGTGCCTGACTAGTTTCTGAACTTCAGAAATCATGTTCCCAGGCCCTTGGAAGTCATGCTGTAACATAAGGGTGCTTGGTAAATACATGATAATGTAGTTCCAGTGTTGAAGTCACTCTGAGCCTTTCTTTGATGACTTCCCAGATTATAGCACCTGAGCTGTTTGCTCATTTTATTTTATGGGACAGAGTCTCACTCTGTCACCCTAGGTTGAGTGCTATGGCATCATCATAGCTCATAGCAAACTTAAACTCCTGGATTCAAGTGATCCTCCTGCCTCAGCCTCCCAAGTAGCGGGGACTACAGGTACCCTCCACAATGCCCAGCTAATGTTTCTATTTTTAGTAGAGATGAGGGTCCTGCTCTTGCTCAGGCTGTTTTTTTTGTTTTGTTTTTAAGAGACAGAGTCTCACTTTGTCACCCTTGGTAGAGTGCCATGGCATTACAGCTCACAGCAACCTCCAGCTCTTGGGCTTAGGCAATTCTCTTGCCTCAGCCTTCTGAGTAGCTGGGACTACAGGCGCCAGCCACAACGCCCGGCTCTTTTTTGTTGTTGTTGTTGCATTTTGGCCAGGGCCGAGTTTTAACCCACCATCCTCAGTATATGGGGCCAGTGCCCTACTCACTGAGCCACAGGAGCCACCTTAGGCTGGTCTTGAACTCCGGAACTTATGGGATCCTACCCATTCCACCTCCCAGAGTCATAGGATTACAGGTGTGAGCCACCTCTCCCTCGTTTGCTCATTTTAATGCACTTGTAATGTACATCCTTGGTCAGAAGGTGGTGCCAAGGAACCACCTACAGTTTTCCCAGCACCAATAGCTAAGCCTTCGTTCGTTTGTACCCCAGGTTTTCAAGGATGAGGAAAGGGTCTACATTTGTTGATGAAGAAGACAGACTTTTAAAGAATAAACACTTCGGTAACCAGGTGACAAAAGTGGGAAAGGAGGCAATGACTCAATATTTAAATGGTCAGGAAACGTGTCTCCAGAGGTAGGACAGAAACTGGCCCCTTAGCGGGGGCCAGACGACTATGGCCTGGAGAGAGGCAGCTATTAAACATATGGTATGGATTCTTGGGGATGATCTATGCTATCTGGAAAAGGAGCTAGAGGCTGGAGAAGTGGGCAGCTTGCAACATGCCATGGCTTTTTCCATGGAGCAAGATGTGTATTGTAAGAGAATTACTTATAGTGATGCAGTAATAGAATCTACAAATGTTAACTGATAAGTTATATTTGGTACAGTAAAGAGGACATTGAAAAAAGACTTCTCCACATAGTGGTCGTGGAAAACAACTGTGAGGTCAAAGTGACCCGAGAGTTCAAGTCAAAACACATTTGGAGGCATTGTTGTCAGCACAAGTGGGAAGAATCATCTAATTCAAGAATTGAAAGATGGAGCCGAGAATGGTGGCTCATGCCTGTCGAAGCAGGAGGATCACTTGATGTCAGGAGTTTGAGACATAGCGAAACCCTATTTTAAAAGTTTTAAATATTAATCAGGTGTGGTCGTGTGTGCCTGTTGTCCCAGCTACTTGGCAGTCTGAGGCAGGGGCATTCCTTGAGTCTGGGAGTTGGAAGCCACAGTGAGCTTTGTTAATACCACGGCCCTACAGCCTGACAACAGAGTGAGAACCTGTCTCAAAGAAAAAGTAAAGAAAGAAAGAAAAAGGGCACACAGCTCAAAACTTTCAATCTATAGGAGGCACATGGCAAATCATTGTCAAAAAAGGGTCAGAACACAGAGATTTTGCTTCATTCGAACCATTACTTTATTTCTAAACCTATAATGCGGCCTTAAGAAAGTGAACGACGTTAGTTCATTTCTTACATGATTTACTAAGCTTCCTATCAAAAAGAGCCTTTTGCCAGGTGCAGTGGCTCACATCTGTAATCCTAGCACTCTGGGAGGCAAGGGCAGGTAGATTGCTTGAACTAACAAATTTGAACTAGCCGAGCATTGTTGCAGGTGCCTATAGTCCCAAGCCACTCAGGAGGCTGAGCCGAGAGGATTGCTCAAAGCCCCAGAGTTTGAGGTTGCTGTGAGCTATGACACCGTAGTACTCTACAGAGAGCAACAGAGTGAGACTGTCTTTTTTTTTTTTTTTTTTTGAGACAGAGTCTCAAGCTGTCACCCTGGGTAGAGTGCTGTGACATCACAGCTCACAGCAACTTCCAACTCCCAGGCTAAAGCAATTCTCCTGCCTCACCTCCCAAGTAGCTGCTACTACAGGCGCCCGCCACAACACCCAGCTATTTTTTGGTTACAGCCGTCATTGTTGTTTGGCGGCCTGGGCTGGATTCGAACCCACCAGCTCAGGTGTATGTGGCTCGCGCCTTAGCCACTTGAGTCACAGGCACCCAGCCATGAGTGAGACTGTCTTAAAAACCAAACGAACGGCTTGGTGCCTGCAGCTCAAGCAGCGAGGGCGCCAGGCACATACACCAGAACTGATGGGTTCAAATCCAGCCCGAGCCTGCCAAACAACAATGACAACTACAACCAAAAAATAGCCAGGTGTTGTGGCAAGCACCTGTAGTCCCAGCTACTTGGGAGGCTGAGGCAAGAGAATCGCTTAATCCTAACAGTTGGAGGTTGCTGAGAGCTGTGATGCCATGACACTCTACGTAGGGCAGTGATTCTCAACCTACCTAATTGCCATGTTGTCATAAATAGAAAAAGGGTTGCAACCCACAGGTTGAGAACCACTGACCTAGGGTGACAGTTTGAGATTCTGTCTCAAAAAAAAAAAAAAAAAGTAAACAAAGAGCCTTTTGCATTCCTGTTTTAGATTTTTAAAATCTAAATGCTGAAATCTTCCTGTCAATGACCACCAGTATGTCCCAGATCACTAAAATGTGTACAAAACTATGTCAAAAAACATCTATTTCACCAGCCATGCAACATAACCAGAAAGAGTCATGTGAAAAAGAGAAATCAAACTATAGGAACCCTTTTTTCTTTTTTTGAGACAATGTTTCATTATGTTGCCCTCGGTAGAGTGCAATGGTGTCACAGCTCACAGCAACCTCAAATTCTTTGGGCTTAAGAGATTCTCTTGCCTGGGCGCCTGTGGCTCAATGGGTAGGGCACCGGCCCCATATACCAAGGGTGGTGTGTTCGAACCCAGCCCTGGCCAAACTGCAACAAAAAAATAGCTGGGCATTGTGGCTGGCACCTGTAGTCCCAGCTACTCAGGAGGCTGAGGCAAGAGAATTGCCTAAGCCCAGGAGTTGAAGGTTGCTGTGAGCTGTGACGCTACAGCACTCTACCGAGGGTGATAAAGTGTATCCATCTCTAAAAACAAAACAAAAACAAAAACAAAACTTGCCTTAGCTTCCCAAGTAGCTGGGACTACAGGTGCCTACCACAATACCTGGCCATTTTTCTTTGCAGTTATTATTATTTTAGAGACAGTGTTACTTATCACCCTCGGTAGAGTGCCGTGATGTCACAGCTCACAGCAACCTCTTAACTCCTGGGCTTAGGGGATTCTCTTGCCTCAGCCTCCCAAGTAGCTAGGACTACAGGTGCCTGCCACAACACCCGGCTATGCAGTTGTTATTATTGTTAAGCTGGCCCCAGCCGTGTTCGAACCAGCCAGCCTAGGTGTACGTGGTATGTGGCTGGCACCCTACCCACTGAGCTACGGGCGCTGCCAGGAATTTTTTTTTTAATTTATAGGGTTGGGAGTGATGGCTCACGCCTGTAATCCTAGCACTCTGAGAGGCTTGAGATCACGAGTTCAAGACCAGCCTGAGAAAAGCGAGACCCTGTCTCTACTAAAAATAGAAAAACTGAGGCAAGATGATCGCTTGAACCAGAGTTGGAAGTTGCTATGTGTTACGATGCCATGGCACTCTACCCAGGGTGACAGCTTGAGACTCTGTCTCAAATAAATAAATAAAACTTTTATTTATACAGCTGGGCACGGTGGCTCATGCCTATAATTTTAGCACTGTGGGAGGCCAAGGTAGGTGGATTGCCTGAGCTCACCTGTTCAACACCAGCCTGAGTCAGAGTGAGACCGTGTCTCTAAAAATAGCCAGGTGTTGTAGTGGGCACCTTAGTCCCAGCTACTTAGAGGAGGCTGAGGCAAGAGAATTGCTTAAGCCCAAGAGTTTGAGATTGCTGTGAGCTGTGATGCTACAGCACTCTATGGAAGGTGACAAAGTGAGACTCTCAAAGAAAAAAAAAAAAAAAATGAACACTTGGAGGCAAGAGATGGAGTGTGTTTCACTATTAGATATTTCACTTGTCTTGCTGCTGATCCAGGAGGCTGACCAGTGCAGGCATCCAGACAATATAAAGTCTGACCATTCTGTGGCCCCAGCTATGCTCAGCTCTTAGTACCATCATCTGTCCTGAAGACATTTGGTACCATGTGTATGATGGGTGTAGATGGTTTGGAATACAACCTTCTCAGTCTACAGTCTCCTGTCTGCTCTAACCCAGGATGAAAGTTTATGTTGATTCTTACTTGGCTTCAAAGAACCCATTAGTTCAATGTTGCTGAAATGGAAACTGTTTCTACAGAACATGACAGTAGGAACTCTGTGAGGGATGGGACTTGCAAAGAAGGTGACACTTGCATTTTTACTCAAATTATCTTTTATTTCTGTGGCATAAAAAAGGTATAAATATGATTAATGTAAAACCAATCACCTGTGCACTCAAGCAGAAAGAACATGAAACTGGAGTACTTGTCTCTCCAAGCCAGAGAGAGGAGGAGGAAGCAAGATCAGGTCCAGGCTGCCCACTGTAGGTTCCCCTGCCCCAGATGCGGTGATACGTTGCACCTGGAAATAAGTGAACAGCTCTGTGTCCAACAGGGGAGCTTTTTAGGCAGTGCCTCAGGATGGAGGACAGGGGTGTGAAAGGCTCTGGGACACGTCTGTAAATGAGGCACTTGATGGCAAGCATGCCTGAGATGGGAGCCCGTCACATGAAAACCACGCAGGTCGCAGCTGCCAGCAGGGATGAGCCGAGGGTCTTTGCATCTCCTAGATCTCTTTCCTTCACATGATTATTTGATGTGGAGCAGGGAACAGCAGGAAGCAGGGACAAAAAGATGGTCCACAGAAGAGAAACACGATGGAGCGACAGCCCCTGGCTCCCTGGCCTGCTGGCAAACAGCTCAGCGTACCAGGCTGAAGGCAGACACACGGAGATCTTGGGTGCTCAAGAGTCAGAAACCCTCTGGGACAGGTGAACTGGTACTGAGAGTCACATGATTTGTTGAAAGGCACTAAAGACAGCGAAGATCTGATTTGTCATGAAAAGTGACAGGACCACAGTCTGTACCAGTGAAGCAGGCATGGGGAGCTAGCAATTGGCATATCAAGAAGGCCGGCCCAAGCCTGCCCACAGGGGCCTGCAAAGCTCAGGAGGCAGCTAGCGGGTCCTCGCCAGGGCCTCTCCTGCTACCTCTCTTGATAATGATGAAGTGTTTACACATGCTGTCTACAGGTGTGTGCGTCCCTCCACACTAATGGCTCCATAGTGACATAGCTCTGGGAGGCACTCTTGGGTTGAAAACGAAGGCAATTATCAAATTACTCTGTCTTTTTTTTTTTTTTAATTACTCTCAGTCTTAACTAGACTAAGTCACCTCTAGAATTTATGATTTAGCCTTAACAAATGAAAACAATTGCATAAAATTCTCACATATCAGATTTATCACAAATCTGACCACAGCCACTTTCCCTGAGATTGGTTCCAACCAACCTGCTCTGAGAGGGAAGGGAAGAGAGGACTGTGACATCAGTGTTTTCCCAACCCCATGAGGGGACAGCCCAGCTCTGTGAAGCAAATACCACACTCCTTCTCATAAAGAAAATAAAATTCCAGATTTATTTTCTAGTAGACATGAATTCTTTTCTTAGGGTGGGTAAAGTGACTGTCATCACTTTCTCCCATTGGTAAGGTGGAGGAGAGAGGAAAATTAAGTCACCTGTGTGGATTCAAAGTGATCCCTAGCTTTAGATTCTCCCAGTCTTAATGGTAGAGGATACTCTAGAAACCATTGTCACCAACAAGGTAAACTGATGTAAATAACAGAGGATGTGGCATCTCTTTACAGACAATCTATAGGACTAGTGCTTTCTAAATATGCCAATTTTGAAAAATGCTCAAGCCTAAAGAGTATATGGGTATAGGTAAAGTAGCGATTGGTAAACTATAACCCATGGCCCAAATCTAGCCTGCTACCTGTTTTTTTTTTGTTTTTTTTTAGAGACAGAGTCTCACTTTGTCACCCTCAGTATCAGTAGAGTGCTGTGACATTCACAGCTCACAGCAACCTCCAACTCTTGGGCTTAGGCAATTCTCTTGCCTCAGCCTCCTGAGTAGCTGGGACTACAGACGCTGCCACAATGCCTGGCTATTTCTTCGTTGCAGTTTGTCCGGGGCCAGGTTCAAACCCACCACCCTCTGTCTACGGGGTCGGCGCCCTACTCACTGAGCCACAGGCACCTGTTTTTGTAAATACAGTTTCATTAGAAGTCAGCCACACTCATGCATTCATGAACTGCCCATGGCTGCTTCTGTACTGCAAAGGCAGAAATGACAAATGGGAGAGAGACTATCTGGCTATTCACAGAAAAAGTTTGCAGACCCTGCCCTGGAGAGTAAAGGCAATTTAGGGAGGGAATTGTCCCCCTTTGAAAAGGTCTTTAAAAAGAGACCCCAAGCTGGGCCTTGTGGCTCATGCCTGTAATCCTAGCACTCTGGGAAGCCAAGGCGAGTGAATCACCTGAGCTTAGGAGTTCGAGACTAGCCTGAGCAAGAGCAAGACCCCATCTCTACTAAAAATAGAAAAACTAGCCAGGTGTAGTACTCGGCGACTGTAGTCCTAGCTACTCAGGAGAATGAGGCAAGGGGATTGCTTGAGCCCAAGAGTTTAAGGTTGCTATGAGCTATGATGCCATGGTGCTCTACCGATGGCGACAAAATAAAACTGTCTGAAAAAAAAAAAAAAGACTCAAGTACCGTATATACTTGGGTCATACAGGTTATTTGATTAGGTGCAAGCGCACCTAATCAAATGCACGTAGTCTCCAGTCGTCTTCTGCTGTCTGCTTGAGGGGACGGTGCTTCAGCTCAGTTTTAAAGTTGTTGGTAGTTTACAGTTTTTCTTTAGCAATAAATATTGAAAAGCATTTAACCTACTGATTCCTCAATTATTGTAATTGTTTTGGGTATATATTTTTATTTTTGAAATTTACCAGTTGCTGCATTTTCCACCTCGGCTTATACTCGAGTCACTAAGTTTTCCTAGCTTTTAGGATAAAATTAAGGGGGTCGGCTTATACTCGGGTTGGCTTATACTCCAGTATATACGGTATTTAACCATTAGAACCTGATTCTACTACAAGTTTCCAAGCACTGGAAACTTCACTCTTGAGGCACAGAATCTGTTGGGCAATAATGTCATGGGTCACCAATGTGACAAAATCCTCTCTATGCTTGAAGCAATCTCTCACCCATGCTAAGCTGTGATCCCTGACCACTGCTATGAAACCCAGGAAAGGGAGGCAGAGGGGCAGGGAGAGAGAGAGAAAATGTATACACATACATGTTTACACATACACACACTCAGGGATCATTCCAAGGGGAGCTTTTCATATCCTGGTGCAAAGGCAAGGGCGGTGACTGTGTGGTTCTGAAAGCTCTGCTGTGAGGAAGCCCAGCTCTGTGCTCCATCCGCTTTCATTCACATGCTAGCTTGCTGTCAAAGCTAGAAAGCCCAATGGCGAAGGCCTGAAGAGCACACAGTGGGTAGTTGTAGTCCAGTGTGAACACGTCATCTGCCACTCGTCCAAACTGCATGACTATATAGTCAGCTAGAAATAGAAAGGAGTTAGGGGGTTAGAAGATAATGTGGTTATATTGAGGAAAAAACCTATTTAAGATACAGAAAGAATCCTCCCAATAGGTCAGTTTATTACCAGGTCTCTTTAAAAGGAAACTTTTAAAGGGTGAAAAGAGGTATTAAGAAGAGTATTTGGGGTGGTGCCTGTGGCTCAATGAGTAGGGCACTGGCCCCATACACCGAGGGTGGTGGGTTCGAACCCAGTCCCAGCCAAACTGCAACAGAAAAATATAAACAGCCAGGTGTCGTGGCGGGCACCTATAGTCCCAGCTACTCAGGAAGCTGAGGCAAGAGAATCACCTAAGCCCGAGAGCTGGAGGTTGCTATGAGCTATGATTCCACGGCACTCTACTGAGGGCAACCAAGACAGACTGTCTCAAGAAAAAAAAAAAGTGTATTTGCTAACCATGAGCAATGGTTTTAGTACTATTCCTCTCAACTACAGAGAATGGGATACTTCCTGAGTACCATGAAAGGGCAAGAAGAAAGAAAAGAGCAGCTTGCTGGGAACAGCACAAGCTCCATGGGCTGCAATTACCAAGAAACCTTTATGGAGAGTCAGCTTTCTTTGCTTCCCAAACAGCTGAACCTGAGATTTCTCTGATTAGCCACAGCACATCTCTCACACTCCTCTCTCCTCCTCAACATGGATTTAGTAGTTTTTCTCTAAAACAGTAGTTTTGTTTCTCCAAAGAAATCATTTAATGCTACTTCCCCATCTTGTAAGAGTGTCTTTCTGCTTATTCCCACCCAATCCTTCCTGCGGGCTTACGGTCATTTCCATGGACTATCTGAAAGTTCTTCACAGACGCCTGGGTCACCCGGCCATGGAAATTCAGGACGTAGGACTGGGTGTCATCGTTCCACACTGGGGCCTTGTTGTGCAATTCAATCAAGTTCTCCATGGTCTTGTTTTGCCATTTCGAAAGCAAGCCCTCATGATCCTGTCCAAAGGGAAATCATAACTTTGTACAGAAAGCCCCAAGATTTCATTCATCCTCAACTCTGTGATGTAGAAGGTAGAGTTGGGGGATATTTTCATTTCAGAAAAGGAAAAACAGAAGCAAAGAATTAAAGCAAAAATTAAGGGAGAGTCAGGTGCGGTGGCTCACACCTGTAATCCCAGCATTTAGGAGGGATTCACAGGTTTGAGACCAGCACCAGCCTGAGCTATAGCAAGACCTCATCTCTAAAAATAGCCAGCCATTGTGGCTGGTGCCTGTAGTCCCAGCTACTCAGGAGGCTGAGGCAAGAGAATCACTTGAGCCCAAGAGTTTGAGGTTGCTGTGAGCTGTGACACCACCACACTCTACCGAGGGCGACAAAGTTGAGACTCTGTCTCAAAAAAAAAAAAATTAAGGGAAGTTTTTAAATTCTTATGCAGCAACCAGCATTTCTCTTTGAAGAAAAGTGGTTTCAAATCAATGACCCTAGCAACCATCTGCAACTGTACTTATCCTGAAGTGTTGGAGTATTGGCTCTCCTAAAAGAAGAGTGGGAGCCATACTCCAGTTTAAGGTTCTTAAGGAATTGATACTTTTTTTCTTTTGATACGGAGTCTTGGTATGTTGCCCTTGGTAGAGTGCCGTGACGTTACAGCTCACAACAACCTCAAATTCTTGAACTTTGAGTGATTCTCTTGGCTCAGCCTTCCAAGAAGCCGGGACGACAGGCACCTTCCACAAAAGCCAGCTGTATCTTATTGCAGTTGTCACTGTTGTTTAGCTGCCCGGGCCGGGCTCGATCCTGCCAGCCTTGCTGCATGTGGCTGGCACCGTAACCACTGGGCTATGAGCACCAAGCCAGAATAGGTACTTTTTTTTTTTTTATTGATCTTTCTGTTTTTGTTTTATTGTCTTTTAGAGTCCTTTGCTGATTGAGTATGTTCTCACTTACATTTCGTGGCCGAAATGGAATCCGTTCATGATTCATATTCATCCCTGGAATGATCACAGACATTTTCCTAGGACCTTTAAATCCAAGAACATTTGTTTCCTTGAAGACAGAAAAATAAGGCAGAATTTAGAAACAGAAAAAGTAAAGAGACCCATTCTGTTATAACCCAAGACCTTCTTGGGCATGTAAAATATTGACTATGTCAGGAGCACCATAAAAAGTTTTATTACTTTGCCACAGTTAAGCAAAGAATCAAAAACAGGAAAGTAATGCTGTACCTCTTTATTATTATCATTATTATTATTTAGAGACAGAGTCTCAGTTTGTCGCCCTCGGTAGAGTGGCATGGTGTCACAGCTCACAGCAGCCTCTAACTCTCGGGCTTACTGCCTTAGGCAATTCTCTTGCCTCAGCCTCCTGAGTAGCTGGGACTACAGGCATCTGTCACAATGCCTGGCTATTTTTTTTATTGCAGTTTGGCTGGGGCCGGGTTCAAACCCACCACCCTTGGTACATGGGGCCAGCGCCCTACTCATTGAGGTGCTGCCCCTTTGTGTTTTTGAGACAGTTTTGCTCTGTTGCCCAGGCTAGAGTGCTACGGCCCCAGCCTAGCTCACAACAAACTCAAACTCCTAGGCTGAAGGGATCCTCCCACCTCAGCCTCCCAGAGTGCTAGGATTACAGGCGTGAGTCACTGTGCCCAGCTATACCTCTTTTTAAACTTTCTTTTTCTTTTTCTTTTTTTTTTTTGAGACAGAGACGTCACAGGTCACAGCAACTTCAACTACTGGGCTTAAGCGATTCTCCTGCCTCAGCCTCCTGAGCAGCTGTGACTACAGGCGCCGGCCACAAGGCCCGGCTATTTGTTGTTGTTGTTGTTGTTGTTGTTGTTGTTGTAGCTGTTATTGTTTGGCAGATCCAGGCCAGATTCAAACCTGCCAGCTCTAGTGTATGTGCCTTAACCGCTTGAGCTATAAGCGCCACCATTCTTTTTAAACTTTCAACACTTGCATATAAAACAGATTCTACTGGCTGGAGACTTTACTCTTACTCTTCAGTCTTACGTAAAATTTGAGACAATTGTGAACAAACCATGCAAATCTATCACCATCAATAAATATTTATTTCCCAGTGAGGGCATGACAGTATATGATATACAGTGAGAATTAGTTTTAATTAAATAGGTCCTATACCAGGAAGTTAAACATTCAAATGCCTATGAAGCCAGGTAGATTATATGAGTATACATAAGCACAGTAGATAGGTGGATATGTGTATGTATGTGTATTCATACACATATATACAAAAGCAATAGAGGAAAAATACTTTATACCATAAAGTGTTAAGTCAAATCATTCTCAGGCACTTAAATCTCATGGGAGCTAAATGATGAGATTAATTTCAATTCAAGCAAAGTCAAGACTTTGGAAACAAAGATAACAACTGATTGGGCTGATTACGCCTTGCTTTGTTTTACTCAACAACTCTTCGAATGCTGCTGTGCATGAGGCCTTGTGCTAGTGTGGATACAGCAGGGAATAAGAGTTCACAAGAGTCTACAAACTGGTAGAGAAGGTTTATGTAGAACAAGTAATAACAAATATAGTATATGGGTTACAGATGCCATAGGGATATAAGCAAAGGAATGTCAACCACGCATAGTACAACACGTCGTCAGGAAAGACTTTGATTAGACAAAAGGCAAAGAAGTGCAAACGGGAAAGCTCTTACTGAACAAAGGAATTACAGGAGGGGGAGGCTGCCACTAGAGGAATCTAAAGGAAAGGCTCTAACACATTAGGGCTTTATTCTTTTTTCTCCTGGTTAATTCAATTCAGCCAGATAGGGCTTTATTCTGTATGCAATGAGTCGTCATTAAAAGATCTGAAGCAGAGGCGGCGCCAGTGGCTCAAAGGAGTAGGATGCCGGCCCCATATCCTGGAGGTGGCGGGTTCAAACCCAGCCCCAGCCAAAAACAAAAACAAAAAGATCTGAAGCAGACTAGGTGTGGTGGCTCATGCTTGTAATCCTAGCACTCTGGGAAGCCAAGGCAGATGGATTGCTTGAGCTCAGGAGTGCGAGACCAGCTTAAGCAAGAGCAAGACCCCATCTCTAAAAATAGCCCGGCACCTATACCAGCTACTGGGGAAGGTGAGGCAAGAGGATCACATGAGCCCAAGAGTTTTTTTGGGGTTTTTTTAGCCCAAGAGTTTGAGGTTGCTGTGAGCTATGACACCATAGCACTCTAGTAAGGATAACAGACTAAGAATCCGTCTCAAAAAAAAAAAAAAAGATCTGAAGCAGGAGAACAGCAGAATCAACTGCAGCCCATTGTAGGAAGATACATTAGGCAGCAGTACAAAATAAACTGGATAGGAAAAGACGAAAAAAAAGAAATCAGTTTTAATTTATTGTAACCTCTATCCAATGGATAAGAGGTAAAAAAAAAAAAGGTCTGAATTAAGTAGCATTAGAGAAAGAAAAGAGTAAATAAGGGAAGAAATGTTACAAAAGCGGAAAATAATTAAAGTTGACAATTTATAAATAATTAAAACTTGAATATATGCAGCAAATGGTAACAGCAACAGAAAAGGGGAACACAGAAATAGAAGCAAGTTTAAAGAGGAAGATTCTGAGTTTAGCCTTGGTTATGCTGGGTGGAAAGTGTCAGCAAGCCCTCCAGGAGGTAAGGGAAGGGCACCCTCTGAGAATAGCACTCACATAGCAGATGGCGGCCAGCTCCTGGCGTGTGTGGGCCTTTTCCACCAGACCCTGAGCCTTGATTGGGCTGACCCCGTGGTCATAAACTGTAAACTTGGTCCCCATGAGGTTAGATCTAGAATCAGGAGAACAAGTCACTATGATGATCTATACCTGAGTCTCTTCTACAAATAGCTTAGGAGAGGTAAGGAATAGAATGGAAGCCTATTTGCCTATTTTCCAAATGAATAAATATTCATCATCACTTTTTCAAAGATCTCTCATTAAATCAAGGAAGAGATTTAGATTTTCTTTTAACTTTTTGTTTAAAAGTACAATATCAATACATGCTAATTATAAAAATGTGGATTATTCTAAAACTATGGGAATAAATCTATCAGAAATAGGATAGTGATGTAAGGCTCCTCTTACCTGAGTTTGCCAATATAACTTTCACCTTCACGAGATAAATCTGTTGGGTCAGTGGAGATAAGGTAGTTGGATGTTTTGCTCTTTTTCCGCTTTCTACCTGCAAGAAGAAATATCTGGAAAAAGGAAAAGTGTCAGTTAAAAATGAATTTAATTCTCCTTAGCAAAGTATCTCAGGAATGGAAGAAAAAGTATCCAATGTACTCAGCCCTGCTATGAAGCTAATTTATAGCTTTCACATGAAGGCTATAACCCAACTATAGCACAAGAATATGGGGAAAGGGCCAAGGAAGGGGAAGGGAGGGGGGAGGTTATGGTGGAGGGAGGGTAACGGGTGGGGCCAGACCTACTGTGCATCTTAGAATGGGTACAGGTGAAACTTACTAAAGGCAGAATACAAATGTCTACATACAATAACTAAGAAAATGCCATGAAGGCTACGTTGAACAGTTTGATGAGAATATTTCAGATCGTATATTAAACCAGCAAATTTTACCCCTTTATTGCAATAACGTACACCGCTTTGATTTAAAAATAAAAAAAAAATAAAATAAAATGGAAAAAAAAAAAAGAATTTAAGAGAATGCCCCTCATTGTCCTATGTATTCATCAGCAAATGTTTAGTTAATGCCTATCATATATCAAGCAATCAATCTTTGGGTCTTGATCCCTT